>VBSM01000949.1:21618777-21646215 GCA_008086735.1 Cheirogaleus medius | reverse complement strand
AAAAAAAAATCAACACTAGAGCAGAGTATAAAGTGTAAAGCCCAAACTCCCATTTTCATTGGAGACTGTTGTTCTCAAAGCTAGTCTCCAGGGCCAATGTTAACTGTTTGCTGCCTGACCGTTCAGTTCTAACATCTGCGGAGAGTTTAGGCTGGCTGTGGGAGTAAGCTGGCTATAAAGGGTGCAGACCCCAGGGCACACAAGACCCCTCATTTGTGACACCAACTGCAAGGGTTTTTTTGGGGTGGGGTGGGGCAGAGTTTCTGAAGCCATCCTCATGTTCAGTACTTCACCGGAAGGACTCACAGAACTCACTGAAAGCTCTTAGGTTCATGTTATGGTTTATTACAGAGAAAGGCTACAAATTAAAATTGGCCAAGGGAAGAAGCTCATAGGGTGGAGTCCAGGCAAGTATCAAATGGGGAAGCTTCTGTTGTCCTCTGCCTGTGGAGTCAGAACACGCTACTTTCCTGGCATTGATGTGCGACAGTATGTACGGAGCATTGCCAGCCAGGGAAGCTCACCTGAGCCTTGATGTTCAAGTTTTATTGGGGCTTCATTACTTAGGCTTGATTGATTGACTGATTGCCCACGTGGGTGGTCTCAGTTTCCAGGTAGACCGATACTGTGTGACCCAAACCCTCCACTCTAGAATCACATTGTTGGTCTTTCTGATGTGGCCAGACCCCACCCTAAATCATATTGTTAGCCGAGGACAAAGGCCAGACTTCTTTCTGGATAAGGTTAAATTCTTTACTACACAGCATCCTTCCTTCTCTCCTAATCCCCTTCCTACTTGAAAATACTTTATTCTTGTTTGCTTTGCCACTGATGAATGAACATCGCTTCTAGCTCATGGAGGATACAAAGGCCACAGGGAGAGCTCTCTCAACCTCAGTTCCCTTCTGACTAAAATGTCTCTGAGTATTCTTCTCCTTGCCTTGGAGGAAGGAAACCCCTCCTTCCTGATGTTAACTCCTGTGTCTGCTTTGGTCTTTCTGTTAAGAGACTGTGAATTATCATTTACTATATCTTGCCTCCTTGATTGTTTTTCCTTTTGCTGGCTTCTTTTCCTCTATCTACAAACATTTTCTTATCTTGCTCATTTTAGCCCTGCTTGCGACTAAGTTCCATTCCATTCTTGAAAAACATTTCAGTAGAGTCCTATTAATCCTCTAATAAAATCCAGACTCCTTGTGGGGCCCAGATAATGCCTTATTTGGGTACAGCACCTTATAGTTTTGAAAACCTTGTGTTCTCCAGTGCTTCATAGGTCGCAGTGCTGGAAAACTGATGAATGAATAATTTGGCTAGGCAGAGAGAGAGAGAGAGAGAGAGAATTCTGTTTGGAAGAAACAGCAGGAGCAAAAGCACAGAGGTGTGAAAGGCGAGGAGTTAGGGTAATAGAAATGAGCACCTCGTGGAAGAGAATGGTGAGAATCGAGCGTGGAATCCCATGGGCGACCCTAGAAGGTTTTGGACCAGGCTGACTTGTGACCTGTGCTGTGATTTGGGATGATAACTCCTGCAGCCATGGAGAGGGTCATTGGAACCTGGTGACCCTTGACGTTAGAGTTCTGCAGAAGTACGGGCTAGAGCTGGGGCTGCCTGAACTTGGGTTGTGGGAAAGGAGAGAAGAGAACAGTCGCAGCTGTAAGGGAGACGCGTGATCAGTGTGCGTGAGTGAAGGAGAAGGAGGAGTTCTGTGTCTGGAGGTTCAAGGTTGCTCAATAAACCCCGGTCGCATGAGGAATGTTATTGATTTAGAAACAGAGGCTAGCTCTGTGTCAAGCTGGAGGTTTGGTTCTCTGGGAAGTGGTGCAGTGCATTGGCAGCACCCACTGAGGAGGGGCAGGCAGCTAGAGAAGCTTCCAGTCTCTCTTGAGACAGGCTTTTACAGTTCATTGAAATGTTTTGAATTCTTAGATTCCATAATTCCCACATTCAATTTTTTCATTACAGGATGCGCTGTCTGAAACTGAGTGCTCTGGGAGCCAGTGTATGTTAATGGAAGAACATGGGCTTTGGAGGCAAAACAGCCCTGACTCCAGCTTTACTGGCTGTGGATTTGACCAAGTTACTTAACCTCTCTGAAGACGCAGTTCTGAACGTGAGCTAGTAACAGTGCCTAGCTCTTAGGGCGGCGGTGGGATTACTGTGATCGTGTGTACAAAGCTCCTGATGCACCGTGGACATTCAGTAAATTGTCCTTCCTTTCCCCCTCAGATATGTTGCACTGTCATTAACTTGTAACTGAGAGCTAAATATATTATTAGCATGTCAAATTTTCATAGTATTTTGAATGCTGGTGAATCTGATGTTATAAAAGTTCATTTCATGCTAAACAGAGAAACCCTATTTAGGAAGATAGAGAAAGAAGCTGAGCTCAGGCACTGCTATTCCCTGGGACAGGACATTTAAAGAGGTTTACAACTCCGGGGTTCTTTTTATTTCTGGATTTAGAAGTCTTGAGGATTTAGTTACCATGCTTGGATTTTTTAAAAATATTTACCCCATTCGACTCTTCCGGTTGTGACTCTAGTACAGGGATAAAAGTGAAATCTTTGGTGTACATGCAGACATTGCTTGGCGACAGCCTCAGCTAGCCCCCGCGCTGTAGGTGAGGTACGACGCACGTGCTTTCCGGACCTGCAGTCGAGGCTTCCCTGCGAGTGGGGATTTCTCCGCTTCCATCCCCTGCTCCCTTTCTCCCCTTAACCCTTTCACGCTTCTCTTCCACCCCTTTTCTCCAGGGCTCCGCAGGACCTTCTGCCCCACTCACAGGGCAGATGTTACTGCCCCGTGGTCCTCTCATGCTTCCTTTCCTGTGCTGCGGGCTTCCTTTCCACTTTTCCTGGTGTCCCTCAAGCATCCTACCTGCTTCTCTCATGCATTCACTCAACAAATGTCTGTGGAGTGTGTCATGTGCTGGGGATGCTGGGGATGTTTCGGGAACATCCCCTTGAGGTGATGACAAAAGAACAAGACAGCCAGAGAGGGTAGGAAGTGTGGTCAGCAGGCTCGGGAGGGTGTTGGATTTTATTCTAACTGAAAGGCAGTCAGTCAGTGACGGATGCAGGCAGGGCAGTGACACCTTCTGATTCCTCTCTGTAAAAGGCCGTGCTGAGTGCTGGATGGGGGGCGGGATTGTTGGGTGAGTAGAGGCATGAGGGTAGGAAGGTCTGGTTAGTGGGTGATCCCAGCACTCCCCAGGTGAGTGCTCATGTACCTTGATCTGGGCAGGGTGGGGAGGTGAAGAAACGGTCAGGTTTGGGGTGGGTTTTGGAGGTGCAGCCACAGGGCTGGCTGGCGGGTTGGGTGTGGGGAGGTGGGGAAAGAGACAAATGGAGGGCGAGTCCTTGTTTTTTGACCTCAGCATCTAGATGGTGTGGTACTGCTTATTGAGACTGGGGGAAATGGGGTCATAACAGCTTTGGGGGGAGGTTCTGCTTTGACCCGTCTCCATTGGAGTTGTTGAGTAGCCGGTTAGCTGTACATACTCACTGATGCATTAGCAGCTGGGAGTTTCCCAGATACAGGTTTTTTAAAAATTTTTTTCCCCCTAAAATTCCTGGGACTGAGATCCCATAAGCTCGTTTCTGAAGGGCATGCAGATGGAGGGGAAACCAGGACTAGGCCCGGCTACTCCCAGCGCTTAGATGTCTCTGGAGGAGAAGTATCTAGTAAGAGCCTGAGGTATGGCTAGGGAGAAAGAGAGGTGCAGCGTGGTGTGTCCCTGCTGCCAGCCACCACTCCCACTCAGGAGAGGGGCCTGCCCTCCGCTGTGCCCCTGGTTCCGTGTTTGCTGTGCATGTTCTCTCAGTTTGCCATCTTTTTGATCTGCAGTGTCCAAGTGCTACTTTAGAGTGATTGATTAATTGATTGACTGACTGACTGAGTCTCACTCAGTTGTCTGGGCTAGAGTGCAGCAGCGGCGTCATAGCTCACAGCAACCTCAAACTCCCGGGCTCAAGTGATCCTCCTGCCTCAGCCTCCTGAGTAGCTGGGACTACAGGCATGCGCCTCTATTCATGGCTAATATTTTAATTTTAATTTAATTTTTAAAAATTTTATTTCAGAGTATTATGGGGAACTTTTCTATTTTTAGTAGAGATGGGGTCTAGCTCTTGCTCAGGCTGGTCTCGAACTCCTGAGCTCAAGCTATCCTCCCGCATGGCCTCCCAGCGTGCTAGGATTACAGGCGTGAGCCACCGTGCCTGGCCTGTGATTAAATATTTTAATATAAAAGGCTTTCTAGAAAGGTTAAGTAAGGTTACTATTCACAGTATGGATAATGTGCTAGCATACTATTGAGACTTGACTTCAGTTGGGTTAATGTTCCAGTATTTTTTTTCCCTTAAAAGTTAATATTCTGTTCTTTAGATGCAGTAATTTGAGAAGAAAATCTTGGTTTCATATGGCATGCTTAATATTTCATGAAGGCAAGCGGACGCAGGGAACGCCAGGAGCATGATCACCGCAGACTGCGGAGGAGGGTCTGAGTGCCGCATTCATTTACCCGGTGGAGCGAGGGCGTCGGTGCCCTGCAGTGTTCCCCACCCTGATCCAGGCTCCCTCTGCCACCGGCTGAGATACCTGGGCTGTGGGTGCTTCACCTTCTCCTTCCAGCCCGCTTTGGGGTGTAACAACCTGTTCCGCAGGATCTCACTGTCACCGAATGGTGCCGCCTCTGAAGTCTCACAGGGCCCCGTAACCCCAACCCCAGGCCCGCCTTTTCAGTCCTCTGAGTGTGTCGGGGTGCCGTGACATGTCCTTTGCCTGCCCTGCCAGCTTTCTCTTCCCCTTTCCTCGCGGACTCGGAGTCAGCCATTGCAGCGCGGGTCTCGCCTCTGCCGAGCTCCAGCTTGCGCCTTGGGGTGGGGGGGCGGCGGGGCTTCTGGACGAGAGGGAGGGCTAGCCATTCCCGTCGCTTTGTTAGACACGAGGTTCTGCATCGTCAGGGCTGCAGGGTCTCGGTTCAGCCCTCCCTTGGCTGGGCTACTCCTCCGCTTCCTGTTCCGGGTCCCGGTAGCTGTCCTTGCACCTTCCCGAGCTTCTCCCTGCCCCGGGCCACCTCGTCTTTGCTGAGAAACGGTCTTGTGGAGTATGAACGGTCGTAGCTTCTGTTCATCTCCGCGTTTCTCTGTAGCCCCCTTTTTCCTCAGGGAGAAGGGCCAGCTGCTTTGTCTGCTGTCCCCGACCCCTCTCAAGCTGGCAGTCTCCTCGATCACCTGTCCTGGTCACCTGGCTGAGGCTGTGCTCGTCAAGTTTCTCCACAGTAAAGCTAGTCCCCCTTCCATGCTCTTTGGAAGGGCGTCACTGCACAGCCACACTAAGGAGGGCGGCTATGAGCCACCTCCCTGTGGCAGGTCTGCATATATGACTTGGAATTCTTTGGCACAGGAGAGTCATATATTCTCTCATCTTTATTTTTTCATATCACTATGCACTCATGCATATTTATTTATAATGCAATACTGTTTTACTTTGTTGTTCAAATCACTCCAGCTTTCGCCATCAAGAGCTCTTGCAGTTGGTTCCTATGTCCCTTTGATATGTCCCATACGTGTGTGTGCGCATGTGTGTTTTGAAACTTCCTTACTTTCTGGCAGTACAGGATGCTCCCGGTTCATCTTGTGTATTTCCTGTCTCGGCCCTGGTTCCTTTTATTTCAGTGGAGGATGGTATTAAACACCCAGATCTGGGTGTCGGGTGTGCTGGTGGCTATCCGGCTGTGGCTCCTAGGCCCTCTCCACTGACAGAGCCGGTAAATGTACGTGTGTGTGCTAACCCGTGTATACACAGGCATCCACAAGTGCTTCTGTGTGTGACTGTGTTTACATTAAACTAAGTGTGAGTTCATGCTCACGTGTCCACCTCTAGCGTGTGCCTGTGTGGTCGCTGCAGCCTCCTCCCTGCTTATCTGGGCCCTCCTGCCCCCACCGCCTGCCACCCGTCGCTTAGCTGTTCAGTCCCAGAGTGTGAGGACAGTGGGTTCAGAACCGCTTATCACACCCCGTGGGAACAGCTAACTAAAATGCCGTGCTAATGGCTCCATCTGCCTTTGTTCTTAGAGGGCCTGCTCACTGTCCAAGTTTCTTTGGTCAGCACCTTTCCCTGCCCTCTGCGGTGAGTTTTCTCGTGTTTCTCAAACAGTTAGAGTCTTTTGTCACAGTCCGCATTTCATCCTGAGATCCTTGACCTCCTCAGGGATTATTGCAGTTCACAGTGTTACAAGGTTCTATGAGTTTGGGCGCGTTCGCAGTGCCATGTGTGCACCGTCACAGTACCACGGAGCAGAATAGCTACTCTGCCCTGGAAACAATCCCCTGAGCTTTACCGCCCTCCAGCCCTGGCAGCCACTCATCTGTGTCCCGTCTCTGTAGTTTGCCCTCTTCAAAATGTCACGTAATTGGGATCCTACGGTATGTAGCCTCATCACCGGCTTCTTTTACTTAACAGTATGCTTTTAGGATTCATCCATGTTGTGTGTTAATAGCTCATTTCTCTTCATTGCCGGATTGTAGGGACGTACCACAGTTTGCCCATTCACCTATTGAAGGACGTGTTTTCGGTGCACAGGAATGAAGCTGCTTCGAACATTCCAGTGCAGGGTGAGAGTGTGACTGCTGGCTTGTGTGGTAGGACTGTGTTTAGCTTTATAAAGCTGCCAGGGTGGCTGTACCGCTTTGCATTCCCACCAAAATGAGTGAGAGTTTCGGTTCAACGTCTTTGCCAGCAGTTGATGCTGGTCAGTTTGTTTGTTTGTTTCTTAAAGAGATGGGGTCTCGCTGTATTGCCCAAGCTGGCCTCAAACTCCTGGGCTCAAGAAATCCTCCCACCTCAGCCTCCCAAGTAGCTTCCCTAATGACATACGATGCTGAGTGTCTTTCCATTGGCTTATTTTCCATCTGTATAACCTTGTTAGTGAGGTATGTGCTCAGATCTTTTGCCTATTTTAAAAATTGTTTTTGTTTTCTTATTGTTGAGTTTTAAAAGTTCTTTATGTATTCTAGATATGAGTTTTTTGTTGTTGTTGTTTGTTTTTTTGAGACAGAGTCTCACTCTTTTGCCCGGGCTAGAGTGCTGTGGCGTCAGCCTAGCTCACAGCAACCTCAAACTCCTGGGCTCAGGCAATCCTCCTGCCTCAGCCTCCCAGGTAGCTGGGACTACAGGCATGCACCACCATGCCCGGCTAATTTTTTCTGTGTTTAGTTGTTTGGCTAATTTCTTTCTATTTATAGTAAAGACGGGGTCTCGCTCTTGCTCAGGCTGGTCTTGAACTCCTGAGCTCGAGCAATCCTCCCCGCCTCGGCCTCCCAGAGTGCTAGGATTATAGGCGTGAGCCACCGCACCCGGCCTAGATATGAGTTCTTTATCATATATATGATTTACAAATATTTTCTCCCAGTCTGTGGCTTGTCTTTTCATCTCTTAACAGTTTTCTTTCTCTTTCACCTTTTGCCTTGCCTTCTTTGTAGCTTCATTCCCTGGGTGTGCAAACTTGGACCTTCATTCTTTAAAAACAGAAACCTGCAGTGAACCTGTATTGCTCTTGTAGATAAAAGAAAAGTTCAAATACTTACAAAATTAGAAATGGGAACCAGTGTGTTGGGGCTTCTTAGTTTACATGCTTAGTTTACATGTCTCAGATGATCCATAGTCTCCTAGCTTAATTGGCTTAACTAGGCACATTAGTCTTTATTCTGTTACTATTAAATCCATTTTGGGGGCTATCCTAGGCTTTTTTTTTTTTTTTTCCCCGAGACAGAGTCTTGCTCTGTTGCCTGGCCTAGAGTGTAGTGGCGTCAGCCTGAGCTACAGGCATGTGCCACCATGTCCAGCTAATTTTTTCTATGTAGATTTTTAGTTGCCGAGCTAATTTCTTTCTATTTTTAGTAGAAAGGGGGTCTCGCTCTTGCTCAAGCTGGTCTCGAACTCCTGAGCTTGAGCGATTCACCTGCCTCGGCCTTCCAGAGTGCTAGGATTACAGGCGTGAGCCACCGCGCCTGGCCCTGTCCTAGGCTTTTTAAGTGTCTCATGGTCATACCAGAATGCATCCTGGTGGGACTGGCATGAAGTCACAGGGCTGACTCATTGTCACCTTGGGTAGTACTTAGATCCCGTGGGTCCAAAGGAGCGCATCTGTAAAATGGAGAGACCAGGAACTTCTTAAGGATGGTCATAAACATTAAGTGAGATAATACTGAGAGGGGAAATTAAACAAAGGATTTCCTCCACTTTTCCCTTTAGCTACAGATGCCCATTATTTAACTGCAGTTTAAAAAATTTGCTTCTCTAATGTTCTCAGCACTCAGTCTCCCAGGCTCTTGGCTCTTTACTGAAACTGCCAGTAAAGGTCTGAGATGATCCGATTGGCTTCGTCTGGGTGGTTGACAGCCCCAGCCTTCCTGGCTCGCTCCAACCCACCTTCCCTTAATGCCCTGGCCAGCTTCCTTCCTTTAATGGCTGTCCCCAAGGGTCTCTGCTGTCCCTTTGGTGTGCTCAACCCTTCCCGCTTCGCCTGTCGGCTCTGCACTGGGGCCTCTCGTCCTGGGTCAGCTCTGCGCACCCTGCAGATACCTCAACACTTGGTGAGTCTCAGTCTCAGCACCGTCCGAGTCTGCAGCTCCCACGCTCCCGAAGAGTGTTAGCCCGGGACAGACGTGCTTCCCAGGGCTCCTGCTTGTCACCACATTGCTTCTCTCAGCCGCCCCGGCCTCTTCAGGCCCTGCTACCCTCGTAGCCGCGGCCCCGTCAGCTCTGCACTGTGTGATGGGAGGCAGTCAGCTCCGGGGGCCGGTCCTCCTCCTGCCAGCCTCGGCTCATTTTGTTGCCAGTTACCTTTTACCTTTTTTTTTTTCCGAGCCAGAGCTCAGTCACCAGGCTGGGGCGCAGTGACACGATCACAGCTCGCTGCAGCTCTGGACTCCTGGGCTCCGGCCAGGCATGCGCCGCTGCTCCCAGCTCAGTTTTACTGTGTTTCACTTTATTCTTAAATTTAATTTAATTTTAATTAATTAATTAGTTAATTGAAAAAGAGTCAGCACATCCAGAGTGCAATGGATAAGCCTCGCCCTGGGAGAACCAGCTTTGTGATCATGGTATCTCCCCTGCCAGGTTTAAGTATCCTGGCTAAAGGTTTTCGTTTTTTTTAGAGAGTGAGTCTCACTATGTTGCCCAGGCTGGTCTTGAACTCCTTTCCTGGCTTCAAGCAGTCCCTCTGCCTTGGCCTCCTCCATAGCTGAGACTGTAGGCACCAGCCACTGTGCGGGGCCCACCAGTTACCTTTTAAACCATCTGCCCATTTACCTAAGGTTTGGTGCTTCCCATTCTAGCAGAGGAAGTCCAGAATTCCAGGCTCCTTGGAGTGGCAGTCAGGGTACTGTTTTAGAGGACCCCAGTCTTGTCCTTCTGGTCACTTTCCCTCTAGCATGCTGTATTCCCCCTGGGCACCGTCTCACACTGTTGTTCTCCCTTATTGCCCACACCTGGCTGGTCCGCCAGGGCCCACCCGTGCTGTCATCTTTATTGACACTTCTCTGGTTCCTCCAGACAGAATTAGCTGTTGTCATCCCTCTCCCTTATCACACGTTGCTTCTGATTTGGGGACAGCATTTAGCACATTATTTACAAGGCTTGACTCCCACTTGGCTGTTTCGTGGGCTTCAGTGAGCTCCTGTGGCTGAAGCCCGGTCTGGGGGCCTTGCAGAGAGTGTGTGCTTGGACACCCCTCGCCCCGTGTCTGAATTAGACCTCTCACAGCAGGGTTTGATTTTGCTTTGTATAATTCTTCTGTGCTTGCAACAGAGATTCACTTACTTCTGTTTTTTATAGGTCCTCAGTGGGTGTATGAGTAGTAAATCAGTGATGACTCTAAACAGTGTTTTAATATAAACATGAATATCGGACGCTAGGGTAGACATTTTTAGTATTGCAATAATCAAAATCATTATTAAATACATCTTGATTTTTTTTTTGTAGTAACTGATCACCAAGGAATACTATACTTTTTGTTACTTATTTGTTTTCGGCGTGTTTATGAGAAATACATCTTCTGTTTATAGTCAAGGAAAAATCAGGAGAAGAGCTTATGAAACTTGAAGGTACAGGTAAAAGTAAATCCAAGACAGGATGTTGACTCACGAATGCAGTTTATATAGCTGGAGAACTATCTTAGCAGCTAGCTAGGACTTGCCTTTTGCTACACCCTTTCGCTTTCACACCTGTGTGTGCCTGTGCTGGATGTTTTATTTTTCCTACTCATGTTTTTATTGAGGCATAATTGATACACAGTGAAATGCACAATTTTAAGTATATAGTTCATCGGGTTTTTAAAAACAGCTCCTTGAATTTTCTTTTGACAAATGCATATACCTGTGTAACCTACTTCCCTCTCAAGATCTGGGCATGCCCATCAACTCAGCACTTAACCTCGGGCCTCTCCGCAGTCATTTTCCCTTGTGCTCAAACCCCTCTTCCGATTTCTTTCAAAATAAGTTAGTTTGCCTGGTTTAGAGTGTCGTACGGGTGGAACCACAGTGTATATAGTCTGTGTCTGGCTTCTTTCACTTAGCGTATGTTTGAAATTTATCCGTGTTGGTGCTTGTATCAGTAATATTTTCCTCTTTGTGCAGAAGTATGCCATTGTATGAATATACCACTATTTATCTCCTGTCGATGGATATTTGAGTTGTTTCTAGTTTGGGGATATTATGAATAAAGCTGCTATGAACAGTTTTGTACAAGTTTTTGTGTTCGTATTTTTTTTCTTGGTTAAATATCTAGAAGCGGAATCATTGAGTCATGGGGCAGGTGTTTGTTTAACTTTGAGAAAGTGCCAGACCGCTTTCCAAAGTGGTGGTTGTATTGGTTACTTTTTAAAATTTATATTATAAAAGTAGTAGGACTTTGGTCTCATTCTAGAAATTCTGCCGTAGACCTGCAGTTGGCAGTCCTGTATTTTGCAAACCAGTTTTAGATTCTATAACTTTGCTAAGATAAGCTCGTTGGAAAATAGCTCAAAATATTATTAAGCATTTAAAATTGTTGGCAATTGCATAGATATTTGAATCAAGTTATTATTTATAAATACTGTGCTTAAAAAGTGACCTCCATTAGTCTAAGCACCTTGGGATTCCTGGCCACGCCTGTTACTAAAAAGCTCGGAAGGCGCTCAGACCGGGGAATGCGTGAGGGAACCATTGGCGTGGCGGTGTTTGCCGAAGGCCTGGGACAGAAGACTGCCCAGGGGGCCCGGAGGGCTCTCACGGTGGCCGCACGGCACACTTGAGGCAGGAGACAGTGAGGCCTCTGGGTCATCGGGAGGCACCCAGAATGTGTTCGACGGCAGGAACCAGGGAAGCTCTCCCTGCCCACCTCTTGGCGTTCCCAGGCCCCGTCCCCTGTGCCCTCCCAACTCCAGCCTGCTGGTGTATAGCCAGGCTCTCGGTCTCACACAACGCACAGCAACGGAGGGTTTACGTGAGCAGGAAAAGGCTGGAAGTATGTCACATACAAACACTGGACGGGCCATCAGGTGCGCGGAGCCAGCCCGCCCAACGGCAGCCAGAGTTCTGCCGTGTGGAAGGCGGACGCCCTGGCCTGGCCCTCTCATTTTATTTTATATTCTCTCCGTAGGGCTTCCTCTTTGTCCTGTAGTTCTCCTTTCGGGCAGATTTCCACACTCACTCGTCCAGTACTATTTTTAAAATTCTACCATCGTGTTTTTATTTTTTAATAGGAAGTTCTCAGAGGGTTCCTCTTTTTGTTTCACAGAATCTTTTCTCTTATTTTTCAGGGAATTTATTAGAGTCGTGGGCTTTGTTGAAGTTTCTCTATGCATCACGTCTCTTCTGGATTCCTTTTCCCTGTTTTTTGGGGGGCCCTGTCTTTCATGAGACGTGTTGGGCTTTCTTCATGTTTATGGCAGAGCTGTGACAAGCATTCAGAACCTCTGGTAGCGTGTCCCTTGGTGGCCCTGGTCTTGGGGAAGTGTGGCAGTGAATCTGACCTTTTCGTTGGGGTTCCCCTGCATCTTGATGCCTTTAGACCTTTACTCGTGGGCCACGTTAGTGCTTCAAGAGAGGATTTCTCTACTCTCCCACCTGCCAGGGTTCTAGAAGCCACGTGGGAGAAGAGCACTGGGCGTCTCTGTTGTCAGCGAGGAGCCCTCCCTTGGCTGCAGCGTCTGCCTTCCTGTCCTGGCTCCCTGTCGCAGCAGGGCCTGCAGTTCCATCGGCACCTCCTGCCTCGCGGGCTCTCTCCCCCGACGTTTCTGGAATTCCTTTACTGTGGCTAGTAAACCGGCCTATCGGTGATGGAGCTGCAGGCCGGCCAGATTTGGTCTGGATTATCCCCGGGGATCTCTGGAGGGATTTCGGCTTACGGATTTGTATTAACACGGCGGCTGAAAGAGCGGAAGGGCAGAATGGACACATTTAAAACAAATTAGTTAATTTCCAGGATTGTCAGTCTCAGAAGAGCAAACCTTAGTAGAGCAGTGATTTCGTAGTTAAGGGTAGTTCTGAATGATGGAACTTTATGTGTGCAATGTTCTGTTGCTTATATATATACTCTAAAAATTAATCATACGCTAAGAGGTATTATGTACTTTTCTGTCATAAATAACTTTTCTAATGAGATTTTGTTATCTTTCAGATCCTATCACATAGGACAAGTATGCGCTTTAAGGTCCTGAAGAAAAGGCACAAAATGTCCAAGTGATGTGTAGAAATAATTTGTGAGGTAAGAGTGTGTAATCTTTAATTAGGTGTTTAATCAGTGTTTCCGTTCTCACAGCTGACACTAACTTGTGTATTTTTGGAAATACAGTGCGTGTGTGGTAAACCATGGAAGCAGCGGCAGAAAGGTCGAGGGTGACAATTAAATCTTTTCACCTGATGTGTGTGCTTTGCTTATTGAAAGCACGGTGTCTTTGGGGGAGCGTCCCGTGACCTGAACTGGGAAGTTTCTGGCCAGCGTTACAAGATGAGGGGAACACTCACGGAAATGGAAAGGAAATGGAAAGTTTTTTCTTGTGTGCTTGTCCCCTTAAATAATGAAGATCTGTAGTGTTGCTTTTAGAGTTCTGGGAAACAGGACTTTATTTAACACGAAGATAAAGAGGTTGGGTTCAAAAATGCAGACACAATTACTGGAGAAATTAAAGACAGAATTAAAGGAGAAAGAGCAGTGATGCGACATCGTTCTGGCCGTCGCTGCTTAGTGCTTTCAGATCCTCCCAGAAGCGAGCTTTGCAGTGCGAGGTCAGCAGTGACTTGCGTTCAGTGCAGAGTGAGACTGCACCCTCACTCCTGACGAACACGCACACTTCAGCGTCGCAGCTCAGACTGCCGCGCCGTTTGCTCTCCTCTTCCCAGTATTTTTAGATTAGGCGCAAGTGAAGGGGTGGTTTCTTCATTTCCTCCCTCCTTCCTGTTGCATTAGTGAAGTATAAACACAGTGACGCAGCAGATGCCGCTGCACTTCACTGCAGAGAACTCAGTCTGTCCCGGCTGACCTTGCTCTGTTTGTTGACTGCTTTCTTGAGAATAAGTGATTTCTGGATCCAGGTTAGTTTCCTATTGACTTCTAGTGGGTCTTACAGATTTGCCACTAAAGCACTCAAGCATCATATATCACTAGTGTGCACTTCTAGGAATGTCCGGCCATGACCAGGGTGTGGTGTCTCTGTGGATGCTCTCCTTACACAAACGCACCTGCCGTCTGCACCCCCAGGTGAAGGCACGTCACCGTGGCCCCGTCCTGCTCTCCATGGCATTTCTCACCACAGCCTGGACCAGGAAGGCCGAGCGGAACTGGCCCAGGTGTTGGCATGGTGCCTTTAGAAAACTCACAGGACATAGCCGGGCATGGTGGCGCATGCCTGTCGTCCCAGCTACTCGGGAGGCTGAGGCAGGAGGATGGCTTGAGCCCAGGAATTTGAGGTTGCTGTGAGCGAGGCTGACGCCACGGCACTCTGGCCCTGGCAACAGAGTGAGACTCTGTCTCCAAAAAAAAAAAGAAAAAGAAAATAAAGAAAGGAAGAAAACACATGAAATTTGGGGGGGGGAAAAAAGAAAACTCACAGGACCTTGCTTCCTGTGTAGAACTCGGACTACACAGATGCGGTCTCACAGGAGCATAGCTTGTTGACTTACTGCTTATCACTAAGCAGTAGCTCACAGCAACCTCAAACTAGCACCCTCTAGAATGCGTCCTACTTGAGAAGTCACCGTAAATGAAGTGGTTCTGGTCAGAGGAATTTTCCAGCTCAAGGCCTCCATGTATTTGGGCCCACAGTTGTGATTCACTGAGAAACTCACACGGAAGTTACTAGGAGGTCATCTGAATCTCATTGAAGGACCACTTTCCTGAATCTGCCTTCAAACAAGCACGTCCTTGCTGTGTGCCAGGCAGCAGGCAGGCACAGAGCCTCCCTAGCAGGGCTGACCCCAGGCAGGTAGGCGAGATGTGCGAAAGTTCTCCAAGGTGGAAAGTGGTGAGTAACTGGACAGAGAGCTGATGAGTGTGCCCGAGAATTTGGGGGAGGCCGAGCAACCTCCAGATACTTTCTCGGCCCCCCGAGAGAACCAGGCTTTCCAAGTGTTAGAGGCAGAAGCAGTTTGAGTCTTTGTCTGTAGATAGTTTGATACGTCTGATGTTTAGAGACCCTTTTTCCAAGTGTTTCTCGGAGGAAGGAGAGCTCCCCTTTTCCGTGGGGCTTGTGCAGAGGTGATCGGTCCCGCACAGGTGTTCGCAGGAGCTGAGCACACGGATCTGGAAGGGTTCGGTGAACGCTGGCTGGAAGAACGGTGGGTTAGGGCCTGTCCAAATTCTTTTGCTCTTTAATTTCCTCTATTTCAGTTAGACATTTTTTAAAGCCAATCTTGTCTGATTCAAGAGTAGGGCTATTTTACTGACTTTGGAAAACAATTTCATTTTTCTCTTGTGCCCGTCAGTATTTTTATATTGAGAGGGAATTCTGCAGAGTGTCTAGGCTATGAACTCTGATCAGCAAGCTCATTTATTAAGTGTTTTAGTAATTGCCACGTTCCAGTTGCATTTCAGGAAGAAAAACGTCACGCCCAAGTCTGAAAACCTGCAGTTAGTCAGTTGAGAGCATCCTTATCACACCTTTTTCACACTCGAAAAGCCACCTTCTCCGCACCCTGCCTGTCTAGAGACGAGCCGAGCTTCTGGTCAGTTGTCGAAACGCTTGTCTGTGTTCTCTCCCCTGTGGGAAAGCTAAGACACAGTCAACCGTGACTCCTCTCCCTGCTCTCTGTTGTCACAAGCATCACAACTCGTGTATCAGACACGGAGAAGAGAAGGTGGTAAATGTAAAGAAGCCGTCAAAACAGTTACCAGGAAAAATCTAACGTTTTCTTTAGTTTCTTTGGAACCCCGTATGTTCTTGGAAGGCAGATGGTCTAGGAAATAGGGGAAAGGTATCAAAAGAATAGCTTAAAGAAGAATGGATTAATGAAGGGGACTTTAAAAAGATTAAAATTGAGGTGAAGGGGCATTCTGGAAAGAGAGTGTAGTGTCAAGAAACAGAGATACAAGCAGGAGCCTGCTGCAGAAACAGGGTCAGAGAGAAGCGCGGGTAGGAGCTCGGAGCTCAGCGCGTGTGAGCCGGTGTAGACGTGAGTGGAGACCACCCGTCCACTCACGGTTCCTCCTTGTGCCGCTCGGCGTCTGCTCGGGAGCACTGTGAGGTGAGCTGCCGGGACTTTGCTGTGCTTCTCGCTGTCCTGGTTCGCGTGTGGCTGCGGCTGGCCCCAGGTGACAAGATACACGTCGGCGTAGCCAGCGCTGTGGGACTTACTCTGTGGTAGACAGTGAAACAGTCATCAGGTGAAAGGCTTAAACATTCAAATCCTAACCAGTTAAGTTTTCATGTTCTTTTCTGCCGTGTGTATTTAGACTAACGTCGTAAAATGGCCAAGGGCGAACCGCAACCCTCACAGTTGAGGTGTCTCCTGAGCACACGTGTGCACGCGTGTGAGCTCTGTGTGTGAGTGTGTGTGTCCCCGTGGGCCTCACCAGCTCTGTGTCGACCCTCTCTAGGCGTGCTGGGGAAATCATGCAGCCGTCAGGACACAGGCTCCGGGACGTCGAGCATCATCCTCTCCTCGCTGAAAACGACAGTTATGACTCGTCCTCGTCCTCCGAGGCCGACGCGGCAGACAGGGTCTGGTTCATCCGTGACGGCTGTGGCATGGTCTGCGCCGTCGCGACGTGGCTCCTGGTCGCCTACGCGGACTTCGTGGTGACGTTTGTCATGCTGCTGCCTTCCAGAGACTTCTGGTACTCCGCGGTCAACGGGGCCGTCTTCAACTGCCTGGCCGTGCTCGCCCTGTCCTCCCACCTGCGGACCATGCTCACCGACCCCGTGAGTGCCCCACTCGGCTCCCCGCGCCGCCGCAGACTGGCCACGGGCCTCTCGTCAGTATAACCGCGGGTTTCTATTGATGCCTGGATTCGGGCTGGTAGCATTTTTCACGTCTTAACTGGAGAATAAACACTGCTTAGATAGCGGCGATCTCATGTATACGGATGGAAAATACTGTCCCATCGGGCTGTCCTTCCACGTGAGGAGATTGTGCTAGATGATTTCTAAAATCCCTTCCAGTTCAAATATTTTGTTTCTTGAAAGGATGGACTGAAAGCCGAGAGGCCTGGGTTCTAGATTTCACCACTTTACTAAATCTTTTCAGTTGTCTTTTGACCCTAGTTTAACTTCTTTGGGCTTAAGGTTGGATGTTTTTTCTCACTGTCTAGTTGTCTCATTGTCATGTCTCTGCTAAGGTGTGCAGCAAACATCGCACTCGGTTGGCTGGTAAAGGTAAAGGCCCAACCCGCCTGCAAGGCGGAGAGGGAGGATTCCGTAATTGCTGCTGTCATCAGGTGTGGGCTGTCACTTCGGTGGAAGTGAGGCAGTGTAGAGTGTAGGTACAGTGCGCAGAGAGGGAAGTGACAGGTGTGTGGAAACCAGAAAGGTGTGTAGGGCTCATCTCTGGAGCAGATTCCCTTTAGGCCAAGCGTGCAGGTAAATCAAACCCACCACAGTGTGCTGCTCGTAGTTCCCGTGTATCGAGGGCCACCTGGTTCAGCCTCCACAGCGGGTTTGAGGCTGCTTCTCTGAGTTTTGCGACATCTCCTGGTTAGGGAAGGGCACTGGGGCCGATCGCACGGCTCCTTGCAGCTCAGCCATCAGCTACTTCCAGACCAGGCTCCCCCCAGTGCGTGGAGGAGATGCCCAGGGGCCGCAGGTGTGCGCAGCCAGGCGTGAGTGGTCCATATGGGGTTTTACTGGAAAAAAGTTCTTTTCACTGCTTTAAAACAATGGTTTTAAACTTCTGATACAGGGACTCCTGATGTATGAATTTAAACTCCAACCATAGCTTTATATATAAGATTAGGACTCCTTTTTGAGAATGAACTAATACCGATCAGCCTCATGTAATGTGGTTTATCCGTGGATTTATCTAACTTTTGTGATGTCTGAATTCATTACATGGGGGTTTGACGTGCGTTATTCACCCTGTCTCCTATTTGACTAGTAAGGGTCTTGGGCAGTCTGTCCCTGGGAATGGGACGGTATTGTAGACCCCACCCAGTGGGCAGTTGGGGAGCGGTACCTTGCAGGGGACAGTCTTGGAGGCAAAGTCTGCCATTGGTTCTGTAGTCTGACCTGATCGTGGAGTCTCCGACCACAACCAAGTCTCTTCCCAAATGGGTTTGTGCCGTCAGAGGTTTCTTAAGGGTCATCTCATTTCCTTTTACGCAGCGAAAGGATCCCTCTCCTGCCAAGCCCTGCTCCTGATCCCCGGGCGTCTCCATCCTTTCTCTTTCCTCGCCTACAGCAGAAACACCTCGCAGCTGGGTGCTTAGATGATGCGGAGTGACGGGGACAGAGACAGGGTCCAGATCAGTGATTTCTACTGGAATATCTCACTGTTGGAAAGGCCCGGTTACTACTGACCATCTGCCTGGACAGCGAGAGCTGGGCCGGATCCCCCCCACGGGCAGCCGTGGCGAGACCACGCTTGTGCAGAGCTGCTCGCTTGAGAGTGCAGGGCGGGCAGGCAGGGGAGGGCCGGCCAAGCCAGGGCTTCTCTCGGCAGAGTCTGTTTCTGCTGCTAAGTGCACTTGTCCCTCCCTCCTCTGCATTTGGGCTCTCCGGCCTCTCAGCAGACCAGCTGCCGACCCCACCCCCCTTCCTCCTCCTGGGAGAGGCCTCAGGACTTCCGGGAGGCACGGAGGAGGTGGGGGCGGGGAGGCAAGCAGGGCGCTGCCGCTGCCCTGGCGTGGGCTTGTTTCTGTTGCTTGTCCAGCCCGCAGAGGACCTCGAATGAGGCGTCTCAACAGAGGGGGCACAGGGCAGAGGGAAGCTTGGCATCTTAGACGTCAGGGATGTTTTTACTGAGGTGTAATACACATGCCACAGAATCCATCCTTGTTTCTCAGTGGTTTGAGCACGGTCACAGACTTGTGCAGCCGTCACCACGGTCCGTTTCAGGACACCTTTATCACCTCAGAAAGGAACCTCACAGCCTTAGCCGTCACCCCCCGTGCCCACACCCTAGTCTGCTTTTCTTCTCTAGGGATTTGCCTGTTCTGGACATTTCGTGTAAATGGAATCGTGTGACATGTTGCCGTTTGCGTCTGGCTGCTTTCACCCAGCGTCGTGTTTTCCAGGTTTACACCGTACACGTGGCAGTCCTTGCTCCTGTCTGTGGCTGAGTGGTGTCCATGGTGCGGACAGACCACGTTTCGTTCGTGGCCATCACCAGTTGGGCGTTTGCGCCGTTTCCCCTTCTTGGCTGCCGTGAGTGATGCCGCTCTGAGCGTTCGTGTGTGAGCTTTCACGTGGGTGTCTCGATTCTCTCGCGTCCATACCCAGCAGGGGGTTCGCTGGGACACGTGGCGCTTTGTGGGAATCTTTCTGTGGAACTGCCCACTGTTGCCCAGACTGGCCGCTCCCCTTAACAGTCCCACGGCAGCGTCCACGTCTCTGTCAACGCTTGTTCTTGTCCATCGTTTGTGCCGTGGCATCGCATTGTGGTTTTAATTTGCATTTCCCTAACGACTGATGATGTTGAACATCATTTCATGTGCTTATTGGCCATTTGTGTGTCGTCTTTGGAGGAATGTCTGAGTTCTTTGTCCATTTGGATGTCACTGTTTCAGCCACGCCACGTGTTAGGATTCTGGTGGCAAGGTACAGAAGCCACTGGGAGTCGGCGTGAATAAAACTGAGACCCCAAGGGCGAGGGTGCGTCTGGCCCCCTGGCCGGCGGTGGGGTGGGACGTGGGAACTGTTAGGCAGCCGCACCGAGGGGAGAGACTGACAGGTGCACTTGGCATCCTGGCTGTCCCTGCCACCTCGTGGAGAAGGGTCACTCCACAGACCAGATGGAGTTGGAGTCGTTAGGCTCCAGACCCACAGTTCTGAAGGAGAGACTGTGCGTGGCCCGGCAGGGTCAGATGTCCCCTCTCTGTCCTCTCAGTGGGGGGTTGCTGCTTTCTGCAGATCACGTCTGTACCATGCCAGGGTCCAGTCTGGACTGGACTAGAACCATCACGCTGCCCCACGTGGGGCAGTCGAGGACATGGGGCCTACACTCCAGGGGGACTTCGTGTCGTTTTCCTACACCAACAGGACCAGGCAGTCCTTGCCGGGGGTGGCTTGCGTTTGCTTTGTTACTTGAGGAAAGTCACTGGCGCTTTGAGCGAGAGGGCGATGGGGTCCGTGGCGTTTTATGGATGGTAGCGAGTCCCACCGTGGGAAGACGAGACTTTTACCAATCTTAGCTTTTGGAAGCACGTGAGAACTTGTGACTGTGAAAGGCCACCGAGGGATGGAGAAAAGGCCACCCGCTACCCCAGAGCCCGCGGTCTTAAATCGCGCCCCACTCTGTGTGCCTGAGCCTCCTGCGCAGACACTCGCGGTGCCTCGTGGAGGGTGCCCTCCGCACAGCTGCCGCTCCCGTCCCCGGTGCTCTGTCATTGCACCCTCACCGCAGTGCTAAGCAGCAGGCGGAGTGTCCACACGAGAACCCGAGGCCTGGCCGCTGGTGAGGCAGAGCTGGCGTTTGAACCAGATTGTCTCCAGAGCCCCCACTTCCTTGATTAGCCTCTTACGGAATATGTCAGACGTGCGCAGTAGACAGAAGAGACTGCACAGCAATGGCCCGTCACCACCTCACGTCTGTCGGTCCTTGTCCACGCTCTGCCCCGCCCCCGCCCAGGCGATTTGAGTAAATCTCACTCATATTGTTTCATTTGTAGATATTTGTGTCTTTTTAAAGGGCTCTTTTAAAAAAACATAACCTCAGTATCAATAGCTCAAGTAAAGCAATTTAATATTTAGCATCACCTATCCAGTTAGAGTTCAAATGTTCATTTTTTGGTTTGAATCAGGACCAAGATAAAGATCATCTCTTAGTATGTCTTTTAATCAATCCTTGCGGCCCCTGCAATTTCTTTTTCCTTGGGGGTTTTTAAATTGAAGAGACGTGGCCCTTCATCCTGTTGCTGGAGTTTGCAGTTTGTGTTCCTGTCCTGGCTTTAATGCGCTCCGCATCCCCAGTGTTTCCTATAAATGAGCAGGTAGATCTGCTGATGCTACAGATGCTCATTCTGAACTGCCCCTTGGTTAGGTCCTGGGTTCCAGAATGCAGTGATGGGGGCGGGGGCAGCCAACAAGGAAAGAGATGGCAAAAGAAAGTAAAGCACGGGCCGGGCGCGGTGGCTCACGCCTATAATCCTAGCACTCTGGGAGGCCGAGGCGGGCGGATCGCTCGAGCTCAGGAGTTCGAAACCAGCCTGAGCAAGAGCGAGACCCCTGTCTCTACTATAAATAGAAAGAAATTAATTGGCTAGCTAAAAATATATAGAAAAAATGAGCTGGGCATGGTGGCACATGCCTGTAGTCCCAGCTACTCGGGAGGCTGAGGCAGGAGGATTGCTCGAGCCCAGGAGTTTGAGGTTGCTGTGAGCGAGGCTGACGCCACGGCACTCACTCTAGCCTGGGCAATAGAGTGAGACTCTGTCTCAAAAAAGAAAAAAGAAAAAAAGTAAAGCACGCTTGCTCTGCGGAGCCTGGCTGCCCTGGAGTCTGAGGCGGTGGGGAGCACTTTCCCTGCCTGGGTGTCCGGTTCCCCACCGCGGCAGGGGCGGTGGCAGGGGAGGTGGGCTGTGTGCAGGGCAGCTTCTGGCAGTGATGAGGATACTTCCACAGGCGTCCCCTGCCGCTGGTCCCATGGGAGATGGGGCGAGAAACATTCAAGATACGTTTTTTAAAAACCTCCTCCCTGAAAATGGTTTAAACATGAACTTGAGGAATGTGCTCGGTTACGTGGAAGGGTGGTTTTGGTGGGAGGACGCACGGCCCCCATGGACACAGGACACGGGTGGCCCTGTGCATTTCCTGGCAAGGCCCCCGTGATGGTGTGACCTCGTGCAGGGGCAGGCCCTCCTGCGTGGTGTTTCTGCTTCTGCTGAACCACGCCTGGCAAGGCTTAGCGTGCAAGTGTAGGTGACAGACGGCAGGCCTCAGGTGAGTGGGCTGGAAGCCCGCGGCCTTGAAGAGCCATGTTGTCTGCCCAGGGTTCTGAGCAGAACCAAGAAACTGGAACCAGAAAGTGCCTGAAGTCCCATGCAGGATCTCAAGTCCCAGTGAGTGCTTGGCTACCCCTTTCAAACCTCTTTCCTCAGTTAGCAGATTGTAAGTGATCAGAAAAATGCATAGCATTGGGGTGTCTGCTCTCCAGAAATGTGTTATGCCATATCACGTCACATTTGCTTTTACTGTGGAAAAGTACATGCACATCTCAAAAATTAAGGTGTTCGGAGTTTTAAAATCTGACCCATTTCCTCTTACTGAGGAAATTTGTAACACTCAACACCTGGGGTGTACATGCAACATTATGGGATTTTATAAAATCCTATAAAATTATAATCAGCATTAAGACTCCTGGCTTCATGGAAGATAGTCGGTTAAAGGCTCCAAATTGTGGTAAGTTAAGTAAAATCCTCTCCTTGTTCTGATTTGAATTTTCAGAGATGAAACTTAAACCCTTAACATTCTGAACTTCTTTGAGGCAGCAGTTTTTAGTGTTGGGAAACACTGGGATCTTGTCCTTGTTTAGAGGAAGTCGACTGTGGTGGGGTCCGGGAGGGGACACTCAGGTCTGCCTTGCAGCCCCCTCCCACCCCCACTTTCTCATCATCTCAGGGGCCTCCCTGCCTGCTGCTGCCTGAGGCCAGCTCTGCCTCGTGGGGCCTTGAGTCCCGAGGGCTGTGTCTCTGCGGCGTATTCACCCGCTGCGCTTCCTGAAACGTGGCTGCCACAGAGGTTCAGGCCTGTGCTTTAGGGAGATCCATCGGGGCTTGTGCCTCCACCTGCAGGATCTCCCAGGCCTTCCTTTGGCCCCCACTTCTATCTCCTGGTGGCTGCAGAATCACTGCACCCCTGGACTCCAGACTCGAGCATTTCTGCATGAAGTGCGGGCCCTGGGCTGAGGAACAGGCTGGAAGTTCTTGTTCCCTCCCTTGAGGCATTAGCACCCCCCGGGTAGGTCTGCCTGCCTTACTCCACCCTGCCACAGCTTCCAGAATAATCTCCCACAAGCACAGGTTCCGTCACGTATCTCCACTGCGCAAAGAACAGAGCCTTCCCCGTCGCGGCCACTGCGGGCCCCAGCTGCCCGCATGCAGCCTCGCCGCCCTGCGCCTGGTCCCCAGTTGACACAGCACTGCGTGGGATGACTGTTGGCCTTCCTGCTCTGCCCTGTGCCGCCAGCTCACGGCCCCCTAATGCGTCTCTCCGCTGCTTCCCTGTCGACCTCCTCGTCCGGCTCCTCTCGCTCGGGGTGTGGGCAAAGGCACGGTCACACCTTCGGACACTGCTCCCGAGGGGCTGCCTCGCGCCAGACACAAATTGAGTCAGGTGGACCACCTGGGGTCAGGTAGGCCCCAGTCAGGGCCACAGGTGCCAGGTCTGTGAACACTTGAGAAGGCTGGCAAAGAGGCAGATGTATTGCAAAAAGTCAGCAACACGAGATAACGTCCTTTTTGAGATTGCTTTGTTCGTTGTTCCCCTCCTGCCTCTGATAGGAAAACCGTGTTGGGACTTACCAGTTAGACCCTCCCCTTTGGAAGGGTGAGAAGGAAAGGGTGTTGACGGAAACGCCCTGCCTGCTGGGGACAGCGCCCTTGTGTGCGGACACACCTCGCCTCCGGCGGGTCCCGCAGTAAGCTGGGAAACAGGTGATTCAGCAATTTATGAAAAGGGTGATAGGTATTTGTTTTTTGTTTATTTAATACATGTATTCTTTTTTGTGGAAAATGAAACTTCTGGTCCTGCCCAATTAATAGTTATTTTTCATATGCTTTCAGTGGTAGCCACAGCATTGTAAATTATTTGATGACCTATAAAATCTAAGATGAATTCTTGACTTTTCCTTCTCTCCAACTAAAATCCATTCTCACTGTACCGTAGGGGGCAGTGCCCAAAGGGAACGCGACGAAGGAGTACATGGAGAGCCTGCAGCTGAAGCCGGGGGAGGTGATCTATAAGTGTCCCAAGTGCTGCTGCATCAAGCCAGAGCGTGCCCACCACTGCAGGTACCGCAGCGCAGTGTCCTGTGGCCTGAGGGTGTCATTCTCCTTCCCGTGTAGAGAGCTGAGGCCGAGGGCCAGCGCCAGCCAAGTGCCCTGGAGTCTCGCCCCGAGTTGGGAAACAGGACAGAATTCGGGATCCCTTCCTACCCGAGGAGGCTCGCAGCCAATAGGCAGAGCAAGTGACGGGGCACCTGCTTCTGTTGCGGTGGCATGGCTGCCACAGGCCGGCACATGTGCGCTCAGCATCTCTTTGGAGTCCAGGAGGACGGCTTAGGATCTTCCCCTCACTCCTGCTCCTGGTTTCTTCCAGCCCGATAAACAGAGGGGCTACTGTGTGTTAGCTTTCGTCCTTACCAGGTGTGGTGTTGCAGTGCAGACGCCAGGTTCTTTTGGACGTGCTCTCAGACACCAATTATTCAATTTTTTTAAAAAATGTAGTCTAATTATTTATATATCCTTTGACTATCTGGCTCACTTGTTAATAGAGTTTCTGGCTCTCACCTCACACTCCCCCGCTGGTCTTGGTTGCATTTTGTCCACTTCCCCCAGCTCTGCTGACCCCTGACTTTCAGACAGAGTGTTTGCTCCTTGGCCGGGCGCGGTGGCGCAGCCTGTAATCCTGGCAGTCTGGGAGGCCGAGGCGGGCGGATCGCTTGAGCTCAGGAGTTCGAGACCAGTGTGTTTGCTCCTGGAGGGGCTGGGTGTTGTTGTAGGTGTTGAAGTTTGGGTATATTTCCCCACTCCTTGAATGGCTGCCACACATCTCTGCACTGTCAAACTGATGGGCGTGGTTGTGCCTAGGCAGTGCCTTTTTCCTCGTAGATCATGATTTGCCAAGACACATGGATGAGGATGAGCTGGAGACAGACTCCAACGGGAGGAAGCAGCTACAGAGGGGTTCTGAGTACTTTACGACTATAGTGAAAGTGTTAAAAGGTTCATATCTCCACAGTCTGGCCAGAAAGTAAAAAAAGCAGGAAATGGTATAGGATAGCGGATTGGCGGTTGTCTTGGGCCAGGGGAGTGACTGCCTGCGGGCATAAGGTTTCTTTGTGGGCGGTGGAATGTTCTAAAACTAGATGGTGATGGTCTCTCAACTCTGCAGATATAATAAAAATCACTGAGCAGTACATTTAAAATGGGTGAACTTTTATGGTATGTAAATTATACTTCAGTAGATCTGTTTAAAAAGATGAAACGGGAATGTTTTGGAAGTTGGGTGCAGCAGAAGTCAGGCAGAGAACCTGAGTCAGGGAACAAAAGGTGATGCTGTTATAGAAAGTCTACCTGGAGTGAAGAAATCTGCAGCCATAGATGTTTCGCTTGATGTAATTAAACGGTGCAAGCTATTTCTAAAAGAATGGTATGTTTTGGGTAAAAATAAAACAAAACTGTAAAAACATGATTTAATGCATGGGTGTGTATATATAGATAGTTGGATGATTTGAGATGAATAATTTGAAGATACCAAGAAGTTTTCTTTCTTTGAAGGCAAAAGTTCAAATTTTTTTTATCGAAATAGAATTTGTAAGCTTGCCAAATTATTGGAACATTATTGATAGGTTTGCACGCTCCAGTTCTTCTGGGAGCATCTGAAACTTGTGAAATATGGCTCAGTGTAACTTTTGCCCTGAACCTGTTAGTCCATTTTACTTAGGAAATAAGATATTCCAATTAATGAAAATTATAAACTTTAAAGGGTATAGTGAGTATGTATTATAGACATTTTTTAATGTGCTATATTATTACAGAACATTCATTCTAATTTTCCTCCACTTTGGTTGTGTTTGGTTGTTACTCTGGTTTCCTCTGCACGGAACACTGAAAATCAAACTCTCCTTTTCAGTATTTGCAAAAGATGCATTCGGAAAATGGATCATCACTGCCCCTGGGTGAACAATTGTGTAGGAGAAAAGAATCAGAGGTTTTTTGTGCTCTTCACTGTAAGTAAAAATATTTTTGTAGTGACTTATATTGAGTTAGAAATTCTTTAAGTAGAACCTTATCTGGAGCACGGAAATTTATTCTAACATCAGACCAGTTTCTTTCCAACTGTTTCTCCAGGATTTGAATTATAGTACTGTGCTACCATCGGTAGGAAAGAGTCCCAATAGATTAACATGTGGTGCCGGTATTATTTTAGGTGTTCACTGTGGTTTAATTCTCTATCAGATGCCTTAAATCGCCATTGTCAATAGGATCTTCCTAAAGTATGTTAGAGTTTATTTCTCTATTGTATATACTTCTATCAAATTATTTTACTTGGTCCGATATGGTCTCGGGTAGGCGAATATCAACTACTGTAATTTATTGCTTCCCTCATTTTTTCCCTGAAAAATAAAATGGAAGTGTAAATGTAATGTTTCGTCAGCCTTTGCTCCCAGAAAGATTTAATTGTTTAAAAGGCACTAACCAGTTTCCTCTCATTCTAGATGTACATAGCTCTGTCTTCAGTCCATGCTCTGATTCTCTGTGGATTTCAGTTCATTTCCTGTGTCCGAGGGCAGTGGACCGGTGAGCTCCGGTTTTGTCTGTCATTCCTGGAAGCGCATGCTGTCGGGTTAAAAGGGGAGAAGGTTAAAGGAAGAATCTATTGTCCAGTTTTGAAGGAAATCTTTGCAGTTAATTCAGGAATTAACTGGTGATGAAGTTCTGATACCGCCATTTTGCTAGTGATTTTTGAGACTGGAGGGAAGTTAGTATTGTCTCCACCAAACCTGGTGTGTGTTTTCTGGTTAGCTAGCTCACCACTGTTCAAAGCAGTCCCTGGCATTACTTAATATGAGTGAATTCAAGCAAGTGTAAAAACAGGCGTTAATTGTCTAGCCGTAGACATGCAGTTAGGTGCCGATAGGTTTGTGCCACCCCAGGGGACAGAAGGGGAGTGGCCTCCTGTGAGGACTACTCGCAAGTGTAGACACACTTGACTCTTCTCGTCTGGCTGGAGTTGCGCTGAAATAAGCAACTTAATACACAGATACAGCGTCAACAGAAACCGTAGGCAATACAGGATCTTTTGAAACTCTGGCCAGGAATGGTGGTGTGAATTGTTGATGGAAGGGCCGCCCTCTGCCTCTTGGAGAACAGAGAACGTGCCTGTATCCAGAGTGGACGCGTTCATTCCGCCACGGAAGCCGGCGGAGGGCTGGCACCGAGGGATTCTTCTCTGCGCCAAACGCCCTGCAGTTTGGGATGTTCATTACGCTCTGACGTCCAGTTCTAACCAGCTTTTTCTTGTTCACAGAATGCAGTGATTTTTCACCTCCAATAACTGTAATCCTGTTGATCTTCCTGTGCCTTGAGGGTGTTCTGTTTTTCACTTTCACCGCGGTTATGTTTGGCACCCAGATCCACTCCATATGCAATGATGAGACGGTGGGTATGCCGTGTGCTCGGGTGTGTTTCCTGTTGTTTGGCCAAAGCTTGAGTAAATGGGAAATCTTAATGTCAATAACGGGTGCTTGCGTGTGAACTGGGGAGATTAGACAGTCCTGATAAGCTTTGACAGGTTCCCTGTGTTGGTCATTCCTTGCATGTACACAGTGCATATTTCAAGTATCAGTTTGGAGCGTCAACAGAGCCAGGCAAACTCCCGGCCCCCTGGAGCGGCTCAGGGAATTGAATGCCTTTATGCCCTGGCTCTGCGGAGCCAAAGCAGGCACTCAGTAGCTATTTGTATCCAGTAATAAGTGAATAGAAATGTTGGCGCCCTGGGGCTGTCTAGTTAGCTGCCCAGATGGGACCACAGCCTGGCCATCTCTGCAGCCTCGCAGTGCGCACGGAGAACCGGGGGGGGGGGGG
>VBSM01000949.1:21593542-21609171 GCA_008086735.1 Cheirogaleus medius | reverse complement strand
CCCCCCTCCCCCCAGCAGGGTGTTCTGGAACCTTCCATGTGGTGCCTAAGGCTTCACCTCAGGCATTTCACCAGATCTCGGCTCTCCCGCTCCCACTCTGGGGCCTTCCCTGTGCTGGTGCCTTTGTCTGGAGTCCCCTCCCCAGCCTCCTCCCCCAGCCTCCTCCCCCAGCCTCCTCACAGCCAGAACGCCCTCCACCCTTCCGACCTCCCAGGCAGGTGTCCCCGCCCCTGGGGCTGGGCTGGGGGTGGCCGGAGTCCTATCCTCCTCGGAAGGACTCTTTCCCCAGGGGCTCACCTACAGGGAGGCGTGGGGCTCCCGCCTGTGCGCTGGGAATTTCGGGACACGACCCTGTCACCTGGTTTTCTTTAAGACAGCAGGAGGGTGTATCAACACCCAGGTATCCGAGCCCAGCTGATGTGGGAGCTCAGCCCCGGGACTCTCTGTGGGAGAGGCCCCAAATCTCGAACTCTAGGACGTTGGGATGATGCTTCCCACCCCAACCTTGGAGACTTTGCCTGGATAAAGGCCGTTGCGAGTCGCGGTGGCCCTTGTTCAGCTCTCGGGTGAGCAGGATTGTGCCGACGTAGTCACAGCCTCTCAGGAGGCCAGGTCTGGAAAATTTGCACAAGAAAAAAAATATCGAAACAAACAAACATGCACAAAGAGGGAGGGAAAGTGTTCGCAACAGGCCTGGAACCGACGCTGGGGTTGCCCGCACAGACTCATTTCAGCTTCTCGAGCGTTATTCTATATGATTCATTCCCTGCGAAGGCAGCTGGCGACTGTCCTGTAAACAGTTTCCGTTCATCCCGGACTGGCACCGTCTCCCGCTCTGGGGAGGTCCCGCCACGACCCAGCTAAATCAAAACAACAACAACTGGTTTTGATTTGGAAAAACAAAACCCACAAGAAGACAGAAGAATAAAACAAATGCTGATTCCGTAAGAAATCTGAGATGTTCCGAAATGAGTCACCCGGGGAACCTCTGGCCTTCTACCAGATGTAGGTTTGAGTCGTGCTGTGTGTGTGCCCTTGGGCAGATGACTCAACCTCTCTGAGCCCTGTTTCTTCCTCTTTAAAATGAAGACAGTGGTCAGAGCCCCTCATTGGGATGTTATGAGCATCAGCCGAGAGTGGGCACGGCACAGCATAAACACTTTAAAACGGGGGCAGTTATCATTTTTATAAAATGGAAACATTTTGAAGGGTAAAGGGCTTTTCCTCGCTATGTTTAATAAATCGTTCCCCATTGCCAAGGCTCCGGAGAAAGTTGGTAACCCCTAGATTGGAGTTTGGGGCGTGAAAGAGACTTATCACAGACCACTGCGGCCCACGAAAGAACAAGGGATTCGTTTGTTCAAGGGCTCTCGGCCACTGAAGGCAAAGTTGTCTTTCGATCCTAAAAGAATGTTTTCATCTGAAGGAAAACGGGATCCTCCTTTAGAAAAAAGTGGTTTGCAAAAGTCACAGTCCAGTCATTCTTTTATGGCCACGACAAAAAAATATATATATATATATGTAGCCAATTCTATGGATTTAGTGGGAGGAAACAAAGAACTTCCCCTGAGCCGACACCGGCGGGATGGAATCCAGGTGCTGGGAGAAGGGCTTCTGGAAAGCTCGTTAGCATGAAGGACAGGTGTTCCTGCAGCTCCCAGCAGTCGTGCCAGGGCCAGGGCGGTCTGGAAGGAGGCTTGGATTTTGCCATGAATCCGGGGAGGGGGCTGCAGACGGAAGTGTCACCTACTGACACCTCAAGGGCCGGTTTACGTGGTGTCCTGGGAGTTACGCTCCAGAGGCCACGGCTTCTGCGGGACGCAAAGCAAGTGGCGCTCCCTGGGCTTGACCCAGAGCCGTCAGTGCCCCCGGCTGGCCGGAGGAGGCCACACTGGCCCAGATCTGGCCGGCTGGGCCAAAGCCACTGCCAGGTCAGAGCACAGGGAAGGCCCCACGCTGCCCCGGTCAGTTCATCCGCTCATCTGCCACCTCCTGGCCACGGGGAGAGGGAGGCCAGGGCAGGAGGCCAAAAAGCAATTTGAGGCCAGCACGGGCAGAGCCAGGTGTGGGCGCAGAGTGGGTGCAGGCCAGGCCAGCGGGCCACTGCCAGCCCCGGGCTCCAAACCCAGCAAACCCGGGCCGGCAGGAAGCCACACCACGCCCGGGGACGAGGCCGGGCAGGGGAGAGCCTGGCAGCGGGCTCCAGGGTTTCCAGCAGTACACCTGAGGACACAGCCCGCCCGCCCGGGGCCGCGACCTGGCCACCTCCCGCTGGGGAGGGCCAGGTGAAGGGGTCAGAGAGAGAGGGGTGGCAGCAGAGTAGCGGGGTGACCCCGAGCGTGTGGGGACCCCGTGCCTCCTGCTGCCCGGCTGCACCGTGCTCTGAGGGGAGGCCGGGACTCGGCGCAGGCCTGGGACCCTCCCGTCTTCACGGCTCTGGGCGTTCAGCTCCTCCTGGGGGACCACCTGCCCCGCTCTGCCCGGGGCCAGGGGGCGTCTGAGACGCGGGACTCTCAGTGCTAAAAGCAGGGATGCCCTGGGCACACGGGGGCGGCAGACACCCTGCTCCCCAGCGCCCTGGCCAGCGCCTGTGCGCACAGACCTCGCTCCCGCGGCCGGAGGAAGCCCTCAGATGGCGCTGCAGGCGCAGGGGCCGGCGGGGGCCGTGCGTCCAGGGCGTCCAGCGGCATCGGCTGCGCCATGAGCCTGTGCCGCGCCCACCCCGCCCGGCGTCCTTCCTGCCGCCTCCCCGTACCGCAGCCGTGAGGACTGGCAAACCCTGCCACGCTCCGACCTCGGGGCCTCCGCACCAGCTATTCCCTTTGCCGGACATCTCTTCCCCAGACACCCACAGGGCTCACACCCTCACCTCCTTCCGGAATGTTCCATGCCCTCGTACCCGTGAGGCCTTCCTGGAAACCAGCAGCCCGTTCACCCTCGCCCAGGAAGCCCCCCTTCCGCCCTGTGTTGTTTCTTCCTGAGCGGGGGTCGCACCGGCCACCTGACCTCCGTGTGTGATAGGTTTGCGGTCTGTCGCCCGCCCTGAAACAGAACCGCGCACGGCACGTCTGCTGGGTGTCACCACGGGGCACTCCCGACGCGCAAAACAGCACCCGGCAAACAGCAAACACGCGGCCTCTGAGTCAACGGACAAAAACGACCTAGACACAACACTTTCTAGCTGGAGATGATGGCCCCGAATGCACCTGCAGACCAGGCTCCAGGCCTCTCCGTCCATGGAGTTTACTCCTGCAAAGGAGATGGAGGGGTTGTCGGATACGGGTGCGAGAGAGAGAGCCAGGCTCACGCAGTGCCCGCCTCCGCTTCCTCAAGCCCCGCCAGCCTCCCGCCGTCCCCAGAGTCGCCATCAGAGGGGAGATGTGGCCCAGGACCAGGACTGCTGGACTTCTGCATGTCAGCAAAGTAACCTTATGCGGAACCCCACCAAACAAAACCAGAAACCGGAGCTGCCCGCTCCCCGCATCCCTCCAGGGGGCCCGGAGGCTAACCCTGCGGATTAGGGGACAGCTGGGGTCCACCGGCTTGGGGCGTGAGGGGACCCAGCACAGGGACAGACACAAAGCTCTGAAAGCTGAGGCCAGAGTCGCTCAAACGGCCGCGTGCACAGCTGGGGGCTCGTTGAGATGCGAAATCTTTCCTACATTTTCTGCTAGCATTTTCCTTTTGGTTTCGTGCCTTACATGTAAGGCTTTTATCCACCCGGAAGTAACTGCTGTATACAGTGACAGGTAGGGTCCTGTTTCGTTCTTCTGTGTGCAGCTTCCCGGCTGTCCCTGCACCGTTACTGAGCAGGGTGAGGTGCTGTCCGCCCTGTTGCAGGTCAGGTGGCCGCTGGCAGAGGGCTTTAGTTCCGGGTTCTCTGTTCCGTCCACGGGTCCACGGGTCCACTCCCCCGGTGCCAGCACCGTGCCGTCCCGGTCGCTACAGCCTTGCGGTATAGTTTGGAGTCGGGTCATGCGATGCCTCCAGATTCCTTCCTTTTGCTTGACTTCGCTTTGGCTATTCGGGCTCTGTTCTGGTTCTAGGCGAAGCGTAGAATCATTTCTTCTAGATCTGTGAAATGCGACGCTGGTATTTTGATGGGGATCGCGTTGAATCTGCGAACCACTTCGGGCAGAATGGACATTTTACCAACGTCGACTCTGCCCGTCCATGAGCACGACAGGTCACTCCGTTTGTTTGTGTCGTCGGCGGTTTCTCTCATCTGTGTTTCGGATTCACGGCTCTCCTTGGAGAGATCTCGCACCCCCCTGGCTAAGCACGAGTAAATGAATCGCAGAAATGAAATCTCGGCAGTTTTGTGAGGCAGAGGCTGCTCACGCCCACTGCGCAGGGACAGTCCACGTGTGAGTTCCGTCTTCCAATGCCACGGCCGTTCTCGAGAATGGGACCATTGTCACGCTCCCGTTTCCTGGTCTGTGGGTGAGGAAAGGGGCTGGCGTGGTTCCCGGGTCTCCCAGGGTCACAGCGCTGGGGGACGGAGAAGCCGGGGCCGAGAGCCAGCCCCCCTGGCACCAACACCTCCTGGCTGCTGCGAGAAAGAGCCGTCCCTCTCACTGGCCTGAACAGCTTGTCCGCGTTTTCTTCCAGAAGGGTGGCCCTCAGGGTCCCCAGGGCCGTCCCCTCTCTTCCTGACAAGGAAGAGGAACTGACCGTGCTGTGCAGCTGAGGCTGGGGGTGGGGGGGCAGCCCCATTTCTCCGGGCGGCTGCCCAGCCCCGGGACCAGGACGATGAGTCAGCAAATGTGCGGCCCAGCCTTCTGGCAGGTTCTTTTAGGCCACAGGAAACTCGCCCTCTCGTCCTGTCTGGGCTGGGGGCTTTGTTTAAATGCGTTCCTTCGAGTGCCAGGCCACAGAGACTATGGGCAACGCCACATTTAACCCCCAGCCCGCGGCCCTCTTCCACCTTGAGAACCCCGTGACACTGAGGGGGAGGAGGAGGCTGGCCTTGAGCCCTGGGCTCTGAGCCTCAGTTTCTCACCTATAAAATGGGGCAGTAGCCTGTCTCTCTGCCTCCAAAGACCAAATGAGATCACAGTGGGGGAAGAGCCTTGGAAGCTCCCCCCCCGACACCCGTTAAAGGCCAGGCTGGGGAGGGGGAGGTGCAGGGGACCTTCAACAGGGGCTGACAGCTCCCGAAAGCAAACAGGCGACTAGACTGTCCCAGCCTGTCGGGAGGGCGAAGTCATTTGCAGAAGAGACTAAGAGGCAGGACCTGGTACGGCTGAGGCCCAGAGGTGGGAGGGAGCCGGGCGGGTGGCAGGGCTGAGTCTGTGCAGGTGCCAGGGGGCGGGTGTGGGGCCCCAGGGCCACCTCCCGAGCCTAAAGGCCACCGTGACGGTCAGGGGACCCTGTGGGAGGGAGGGTCTGAGTGAGACGTGGCATCCTTCTGCCAGGACCTCCCCCCCCGTCCCATGAGAGCCGCCTCCGTCCGGACATGGGAGGGGAGACGTCCCCTCTGGCCGCTGGTGGGGGCCACCCGCCTCTCTGGACTCTGCCAGGCCTCCCCCTCTAGACGGCGTCTGGAGCAGGCGGGATACATCCTCCTGGAGATAAGGCCGGGCAGGCACGGCTGCGATTCCCGGCCCAGCGCTCCGGCCTGGACGTGCTGGAATCTGCCCAAGCCACCAAGGAACTTGGGCAGCTCAGCTACCTTCCGGTCTGCGCGGAGTTCACGGACAAGTGCAGAGCCAGCTGACAAGTCTGCGGCCTTCGAAAACCCCGCAACAGGCCGGGCACGGCGGCTCACGCCTGTCATCCTCGCACTCTGGGAGGCCGAGGCGGGAGGATCGTTTGCGCTCGGGAGTTCGAGACCAGTCTGAGCAAGAGCGAGACCCTGTCTCTACCAAAAATAGAAAGAAATTAATTGGCCAACTAAAAATATACAGAAAAAATTAGCCGGGCATGGTGGCGCATGCCTGTAGTCCCAGCTACTCGGGAGGCTGAGGCAGGAGGATCGCTTGAGCCCAAAAGTTTGAGGTTGCTGTGAGCGAGGCTGACGCCACGGCACTCTAGCCCGGGCAACAGAGTGAGACTCTGTCTCAAAAAAAAAAAAACAAAGAAAGAAAAGAAACACCCTACAGTGTGCCAGGCGGCTTTGCTCTGGGTATGAGGAGGCCCGGCCTGGGCAGAGCCCCTAACCTGGAGGTGGACTAAATTCAAGGGCCGTGTCTGAACAGTTTTGCAGAGGGGCCGGTTTGGGAAAGGTTAAAATGTTCATGGGTCACCCTTGTTTTCTCCCACTGACAATGAAAATGGCACCTGGATTGTTTCCGCCTTTTGGCTGTGGCGAATAGCGCTGCTACGAGCGTTCTCGCACGCGTTTTGGTGTGAGCGAGAGTCTTCGCTTCTCCTGGGTGTGCACGGACAAGGGGCGTTGCTGGGTCACGCGGAAACTCTATGTCCAAGCTTTTGAGGAAGAGCCAGATTGGGAAAACACAGATTTTCACAATTTACAAGACCTGCTTATTAGGAAAATTCACTAATACTTACTGAATGTTTACTAAAAGCCAGGCTGTCACATGAATTGTCTTATTTCCTCCCCGCAACAAGCTTGCTTGGTCAGTACTTACTGTCCCCATTGTATAGGGCACCAGAAAGCTGGGGATCAGAGAGGTTGGGTCGCCTGAGTAGGATGGCCCAGCATGTAAGTGTGAATCGGGGTTTTGAATCCAGGCCACGGGATCTCTTTTCTTCCGATGCCTCCCGATGAACAGCCTCTGTTCTAGTGTCCAGAAAATTCTGAGGAGGATCTACGCTCCTTTTTAGCCACAGAAGTGGTCATTTTTGCGAGCTGGCCGTGCTGAGGCTACTGTCTATTTAATAACTCCTGGATCTGAGGGGGGCGGGTCCCGGACTCCGTGTGTCCAGGGGCCGTTACCCCAGTGGACTCATCCATGCATCGGCACGTACCGACCCCCCACCCAGCCCGGCCCGGGCCAAGCCCGCAGAGCCGGACCCCGCGCTCCAGACCGGCTCCCGGTGGTCACCGCCACGCGGCCACGCTTCTCTTCCTGAGAGCAGCGCTGACGTGTGTCTGGGCAAATAAACCCGTGTTCCCGTGTGGCCCGAGTCAGTGGTTCTCAGAGCTGAGCCGCGGCGGAACCTCCTGCAGGGCTTCTCCCAACCCAGACTGCCTGGCCCACCCCGACATTCTGATCCCGCTGGGCCGGGCTGGGCCCGAGCGCCTGGATTTCCTGCACGCTCCCAGGCGGGGCTGGAGCTGCTGGCCCAGGGACCCCACTGGAGGCTGCAAGAAGTGCCCAGGCCGGGGCTGGTCCCAGGCCCTCTCCTGCATAACAGGTGAACGCTTCCGTCTGGACGCGGGCTAAGTACAGCCTTCGAGAAATGAGGTTCCCGCTTTCCTGGGGACCCTTCTGGACCCCACCTGGCGTCCTATCCGGACGCATGGACACAGCACGCGTGGAACTGGAAGGATGACGGGACGGCGCAGGTGAGGTGGGGAGGGATTCATTCCGGCGCCTCCGCCAATGTCGATAATTTGGTCCCTGGTGCTCTGCTGCCCCCTAGTGGCGGGCAGTTCCACGCGGCCCCCTCTGATTGGGGCGTGAGCCCCTTGGAAACTGAGGGAACCCCGGACACCTGCTCCCGGACCCCAGCGCCAGGGTCCTCATACTTGCTCTCTGTCGGGAACTGATATTCTATCAGTCATTTGCACCTTAGTAAGAATAAGCTCAAGTCTTTGATTCTCCTCTCCTGGGGAGACTGACACTTAGATCTCATGGCTCGTCACTCAAGCACAGGAAGGCTCTGACCTTGTCTTTAAGCTTCGTGCACCAGAGAGGCAAGAGGAGGGTCCTCCCAAGTGAGCAACTGCCTACCCTGATCCCTCAACCTGGCGCCTAGCGGGAGGGACTGTGCAACTTGTGTTCTGCCTGGTGAGACACTGACCTCAGGCCTTGAGTGTCCACCGTGAGCCGAGCGTCACTGCTGTGCCTTCCTGCAGGTCTGCGGCAGCCTCCGACGTCGCAGCTACTGGCTCCTTTGTTCATGGACGAGGCAACGAGAGCCCAGGCCCAGCGGCTGCCTTGAGCACCACCCGGCCACGGCCTGCAGACGCCCGGGGCCCGCCGGCTCCACCACCTGGAGGGTTTCGAGACGAGATCACCCTGGGTCAGGGTGGGCCTGGGTGGGTTAGGGTTAGGGTTAGGGTTAGGGGCAGCTGTTCTCGTAAGAAACAGAAGAGGAGGCCGCGTGAAGGCGGAGGCGGAGACTGGAGTGATGGGGCCACAGGCCAAGGACACCTGGAGCCGCCAGAGGGCGCACGGCCCTGCAGCACCTGCTCTCAGACCTCTGGCCTTCCAGAACTGCGAGAGAATAAACTTCGGTTGTTTGAAGCCCCTGGGTTTGTGGTCACATGTTACGGCAGCCCACGGAGGCTGATATGATATAAATCACATCTGTCCACCCAGCGCCTGTGTATAAGTGAACAGAGGGCGGCTGTAGGCACACACACGCACATACGTGATTCCCCCTTGCGCACTTATCACGCGTCTCAGGAAATGAGAGTGCACCATCTGTGTCGGCGTTTCTCAAAGTAAGGCCGCAGGAACTCCCGCTCAAAACTGCCTGGGACTGCGCCCAGAGCAAGGAATCCTCGGCCCCTTCTCAGACCTCTGGGATCAGACTCTCCAGGTGGCCCGTGCGTGGGCGTTTGAACAGGCTGCCCGGGGGGCGCTGGTGCCCCTGGGGGTCTGGGGCCGGGGAGCTCCCTGCACGTGGGAGGGTGGCGGGGAGCACGGTGGGATTCGCCGACCGGAAGGGACCAGGGACGTGCCCCGGCAGAAAGTGGGGACAAGGAGCAGACTGTTCTGGCTGAGGGGGAAGGTCGCCGACCTGCCTCCCTCTGAGGCTGACAGACAGCTGTGCCATGGGCCCAGATGTTCGGGGTCACCGGGACCCAGCTCCGCCCTGGGAAGAGCCCGCGGCTCACGAAGGCCGTTGCGGGGCTGGGCCGCGCGGCAGGCTTGGCCTTCCCGGCGTTTCCACAGCTGCCCGCGTCTGGCTGCTCTGGGAATTCCGGGCCCGAGGAAGTGGCCGGGCCGACATCCCGGGAGCAGCTGGCGGGGTGGGCCGCAGGGCCATCTGGAAGTTTCCGGGCCTCAGGGAACACTTATGTAACTGCTGAGAGGGGAAGTTTGGCCGAGGGATTAGCTCAGGGGCCAGGAACAAACTGCGTGTTCCACGGGGCTGGGCGGGGCCGCTCCCACCCACGCGGCTTAGCGCGGCCTGTCCTCGCGGCCTGTCCTCGCGGCCTCGGCACCCGGCTCCGCGTTGTTGCCAAGGGCAGGGGCTCGGGAGAGGGGCTTTAAGTGCGACCAGGGCACAGGCTGTCTTGCCTGTCACCGCGGTGCTCTGCACGGCGCTTGGCACATGCGGGCGTTGAGCACCGTGGATGAACACGCGTTTGCACGCACGAGCAGGCCTTCCTCTGGGCCGGGGGACGATCGCCCAATGCGTCACCGTCACCTGGGAACGTGTCAGAAGAGCAGATTCCCGGGCCCCAGCCCAGCCCTCTCGAGTCAGAAACTCTGGGGTGAGCCCTTCAAGGGATTGGGGTACAGCCTGGGGGTGAGAATGCGGGAGCAGGGCGGCAGAGGTCACCCCTGGAGCCACCCGGGCTGGTACGGTCCCCAGTACAACCGACCCGACCCCACTCACCTTCCACCGAGCGGGTCCACGTCCAGGGGGTGGGGCCCAGATGTTTCCAGTGGCTCGCGTGGGCGGCTGGGCGGACACCCCTGGTCTGGATGAAGTGACGCACATGTGGGTTCCAGTGCTGGCCTTCCTCCCCGCCGCTGGGAGACGCGGCAAGTCACAGGCCAGCCCGTGCCTCAGTTTCTTCCCCTGCAAACAGAAGGTAGTAACAGCACTGCCCTCCTCCAGGGGTGGAGATTAAACGCTCCCGTCTGTGGGACGTGCCCACCATGGTGTCTGGGACACAGTGAATCGTAAATGGCAGCTGCCATCACTGCTATGTTGGGGTACTGTTAGCATCACTATTGCTACCACTGTTACTACTATTACTACCATATTACCAGTCCCGTTGTTACCACTCCTGCTGGTGCTATTACCTCTGTTACTATCATTACTAAGACTATTACCACTCGTGGAGTATTGTTACTATTGCTACCGCTGTTACTACTACTACTACCATATTATCAGTCCCATTACTACTACTGCTGATGCTATTACCACTGTTACTATCATTACTAGGACTGTTACCACTCATAGAGTATTATTAATATTGCTACCGCTGTTACTACTATTACTACCATATTACCAGTCCCGTTGTTACCACTCCTGCTGATGCTATTATCACTGTTACTATCATTACTAGGACTGTTACCACTCGTAGAGTATTATTACTACTATTACTACCACAGTCCCGTTGTTACCACTCCTGCTGGTGCTATTACCACTGTTACTATCATTACTAGGACTGTTACCACTCATAGAGTATTATTACTATTGCTACTGCTGTTACTGCTACTACTACCATATTACCAGTCCCGTTGTTACCACTCCTGCTGGTGCTATTACCACTGTTACTGTCATTACTAGGACTGTTACCACTCATGGAGTATTGTTGCCATCACTGCCACCATTGCTACAATTACTATCACTACTCCTATACTACTGCTACCACCTCTTCTGTTACTGTTTATTTTGTGCAGGCAGAAGAGTTTGGTCCTCCGCGTGAGGACGGCCACCTCTCGTGCCCGCCGACTTAGCTCTGGGTCTCGGAGCAAGAATCCAGCTGCAAGTCCCGCACTCGGTAGAGCTGAGAGCCTGTGGGCCCCCGCCCCTGCCCCCCAGGAGCTGTCGGGGGCCCCTCCTCCCCATTTGGGGAGCGGCCAGCTTCTCCCCCCAGGAACGCAGCTATTCTCCTCCCTGGCGGCTCCCGGGGTCGGGGGTGCCACCGCGCAACTGGCCGCCTCTCGGGTTCGCGTCTTAAAGGGATCCCGGCCAGTCACTCCGCCCGAGCAAGCAGGTGGGCTTCATGGTGGAGGTTTATTCTCAGTGCTTCTTTCTTACTCCAATCCAGAAATGACACGAAACAGAACACCCCTGCCCTCTTTCTAAGCCGGGGAAGGAAATTCCTCATAGTTTATAAAAAAGCCCAAGAGCTGCAGGAAATGTCACCTGCATCGAACATTAACCTGATTTATATGTTTCTTTGAGAGAAAGGGAGAAAATATAGCATCGAACTTAAAAAGAAATTCACAATGAACTGCTAGAATTCAGAACATGATGCGCAAACCCAGATTTAATAAATGGAGCAAAAAAAAAAAATCTCCCTCAGAGAGGCTGTTCCTGGTGAGGGCTGAGCCTGGCTGGCGAGTCATCTCGGAAACGGCTGAGGTTAAACCAAGGGTCATGGAGTCCCAGAACCAGGAGTCCCCTCTCCCTGCTCTGACCGGCAGAGTCACTCTGGAAAAAGTGGAAAAACTATCTCTGTAAGAGGAATGGACTTTCCTAGAGTTGATAAAATACTCTGATGATTTCTCGAGTGTGATTTTCCATAGTTATGATATTGTACATGATCATTGGTGAAAATCTGGGAAATGGAGAAAAGTAGAAAGAAGATGATCCCCCATTCAGGGAGAACCTCTGTTAATCGGTAGTGAATTTCCTTTAAAGATGCTATCCTAAGTGTAGATTGCATTTTGTATTTTCTTTCTACCTCCACCCACAACCTAACGTCACCTGGATGGATTGACAAGGCCACCGTCCAGTTTCATTAAGCCAGATAACCGGGAGGCACGTGGCCCTGCCTTCTCCCGCTCCCCCAAGCCCGTGTCTAAGTCGCTGTTGCTGCCTCTGTCTTTCTACCCATCGGCTTCTCTCTATCCCAGTGGCCACCGCCCCGGCCCAGGCTGTCAACCTCTCTCACAGGGCCAGCGAGTGGCCTCCCGTCTTGTCTTCTTGCTCCACTCTGGACCCTCCAACCCATTCTCCACACTGTCACCAGGAGGAGACGCAAATCTGCCCGCGGCACCCCTGGGCCATTGCTCCCAGGACAAAGACCAGACTCCTCCTCCATGAGGCCCCCCTGTCTTTACACACAAACCCCCCCACTCCGGGGCACTGCATGCCACAGACTGCCCTGACTGCTGTCCAGATGTCTGTGGGACTCCCGCCGGCCCCCGCGCTGACCGCACGGACCCCGAGAGCAGGAATCACAGGCGCCTCCGGGAACCCCGCCACCTCCAGGGTGCAGCCCCGAGCGCGCGTTCGGACCCGTGTTTGTCGGTGGGCTGAACGCGGAAGCTCTGGTTACCCATGCCTAAACACGGCGTCAGGCGGCGTCACAACTCACACCGCAGCCGCTTTGTCGCTTCCTTCACCCTTGCCGTTGGGTTGGAATTTAGGGCACGTGGCCACCTAGCGCGGAGCATCTCCGCACGCCCAGAGACGGTGGCGTCCGCCCTCCTCAGTGCGGAGGAGACACGGCCGCTCAGTTCTGTGGTCGGAGCTGGCTCTTAAAGAGACGCCGGGGAAATAGCTCGGCAAAAATGAGAGGCTAGAGATAGCCGTCCCTGAAACCCTCCTAGGTCGTCTCCGCTCCTTGCTTCCTACAGTGGGAGGGTCATCACGGTTGCCAAAGGCAACCCCCGGCCCCAGGTGTCCTCTGCCACCCGGCCCCAGTGACACCCACATCTCCTTGCTAGCTGGAGATGCACTTGTCGCGTGACCGGACCGAGCCGTGAGGGAGCTCCGGGGTCACTGCAGTGGCGGCTGGTGGGGCAAACTGAGGCCACGCATCCAGCCGCAACACACTGGCAGCCGACACGCTCCCCTTCCTCGACTGAACCCTGGGGTCAGGTCACTGAGTCCCAGGGGGCAGGGCGGGAATTATACACGCAGGGGCCGCTGCCGGGCGAAGCACGGCGGGGCTGAGGTCACTCCAAGCCGGGGCTCATCAGGGCTTAAAACCTGCTGCCCGCGGAGGCCTTTTGGCAGAAAGAATAATCCTCCTCCTCTGACTAAGCGGCAGGCCGCGGCGTTTGTTGCTCTTGACTTGGCCGGGCACCAGGAGGAAAAACAAACCCACACCGTCTGGAAGAAAGGGGGCTGGCCGAAGACGAGGGTTTGGACCTGCTTTGTGAGCATCTGGGCCGCGGTCGGAGAGAATGATGAAGGCCTTCAGCCCTGAAGTGGCCGTCACTCTGCTCCGCGTCACCACCGTCGCCGTGAAGCTCGTCAAGCGCCGGGACAGCGACACGGCGTGGTCAGTACCCGAGTGTCTGTGTTTCACAGACAAGGTGACAGAAGCCGAAATCCAAGACCTCGAGGCTTATGACCGGCAGCGCTGGCCTGGCTGGCGTCCTGATTCCTCACTTGCACGTCCCCAAGGCATCGGGCGGGCCCTAGTGGGCTCCAGTCTCCCACAGATGTCACCCTTCTTCCTTCAAGGAGGGGTGTGGCGGTGCCCCGTCCTGAAGTCCAGCACCCCCAGGCAGTAGCCATGACACTGTGGGCCAGGTAACCATATAATCAGAGCCTCGGTTTTCCCACCCATAAAATGGGCTAATAGTACCTAGATCGCAGGTTTGCTGAAAAACATGTTGCCCTCTTTCCTCTTCTCCTGGATGTCTGGGAGGATAGCTTCCTCCTTCAGCCTCCACATAAACACCCTTTCCACCGACGCCCACCCCCGCCCAGGCCCGGCGGGCTCCCTTAGCGCCTCAGCCCTCTGCTTTGGACCCCTCGCTCTTGTCATTCCTTGTCCTGCCTCTGTCGGTTTCCTGAGGGCAGGGGCGGGGGCTGTCTCTCGATGACCGTTGGGCCACCAGGGTCACCTCCAGAGCCTGGCACACAGTGGCATCTCTGTCGTTGCCGGAGCTGCCTGGTCCCGGCGTCCACAAGGGCGTGGCCAGGATCTCGGCTCTGCCTCTTACCTGCGTTACCTCGGCCAAATGACTTCACCCAAGCCTCAGTTTCCTCATCCAAAAAATGGACGCGATAATAGTTCTTACGCCCCGGGGTTGTGATGAAGACAAGATACAGCGCTGGGCAGGCTCAGCTTGAGAAAGAGCAGCCGGCGAGGCTGTCCCCGTGTGCCACCGTCCCGGAGTGCGTCGGGGAGAACGGAGGGAGGGGCGGTGTGGCTCCCGTCGCGCTGTCTACGAGCCTCCCGTGCAGCAGCAGGCGGCGGCAGTGACGGGAAGCGTGGCCTGGATGTTCCTTGCGGGATCGTGCACCCCGTGGCTCTGCCGGCCTCTTCTGGAGAAAGGCAGGTCCCCTCGCAGCCTTGGGGAGCCCAGGGGGAGGCCGTTCTTGACCGTTCTGCCTTCGCCTGGCCTGGCCCACACAGGCCACCGGCCAGCCAGGGGGAAAGCCCTCCAGGGACCCCGGCCTGGGGCCTCTGGGACATTCGGGCTGTCCCTCGCACACCTGTGCCCCCCCGCCCCCGTGCGACGAGGCCATCTTATTTTTATGGCAAAACTGAGTCAGCACACGCCCACGCCCAAAAGCACATGCTTTCTTCTCCACTGACCCATTTGGCCCGGAGCGGCCGTTTCCAGGCCAGCGTGGACGGCGGGGGAGGGGGGCGGGCGGTGCCAGCAGGCGGAGGGGCTGGTGGAGTGGGGGCGGTTTCCCCACGGGGGCAAGTTGGTGGCCACTTACGCTGGATCGGAGCTTGAGGAACAAACCCCTCCACTGGGGAGGCTGACCTGGGAGTGAGTGCACGGGCTGCACGGGCCACCCGGGCCTGGCGTCGGAGCCGTGGCCGGGGCAGCAGCCCAGCCTCCCCGAGCCTCAGCTTCCTCGTCTGCAAATGGAGACAGCAACACCTGCCTCGGGGGGTTGTGGGGAAGGGAGGATCAGAGAACACAGGTGAGGCGCCTTGAAGTTTTCAAGCCACAAAAAGTCTCAGGTGTGCGAGAAAAGCTGCAACTTTGCTTTTCTATAATGAAACTTGGCCTCTGGATCTCGAGCCCCTCCCCCACCCCCAACAAATGTGGTGGGATAAGCCGTGTCCAGCCATTCGGGCAAATGTGTCCTGGTTTTCCTGCTATTTCAAGTTCAAATCAGTTCATTAAGAACACGCTCCTGCCCTCTTCCCCATGGGATTGCGTTTAACATCCTGAAGAACAGAATCAGAGTCTACCCCTCCTCCTCCCAGAACCCTCCGTGGCTCCCCACTTCCCTGCAGTCGCTCTCCTGCTCTCCCCTTCTGGGACCTGCTGGGACCCTGGGTTGGGCGCACACCCTCCGGGCGGTGGCACTGTGGTGTCTGCTGCCTCCATCCCGCCCCTCAGCTGTCACCTCCTCAGTGAGGCCTTCCCTGCCCATCCTGTTTAAAACACCAGCAGCCCCTGCGTCGGCCCCCAGCCTCTCTGCTGGGTCCTGTTCCCGACTGCCCTGCTCACCGCCTGACGTGCAGTGTGTGTGCCGCCCGCCTCCCCCGCAGCAGTGGAGCTCCGTGCAGGAGCTGACACGCTGGTGTCGGCTGGGTTTTTTCATTTGTGGTAACTCTAGGACCTAGGGCAGGGCCTGGAATGGAGGGTGGGGGATGGATGGATGGATGGATGGATGGGTGGATGGGTGGGATGGATGGATGGATGGAAGGAAGGATG
>VBSM01000949.1:21565353-21581884 GCA_008086735.1 Cheirogaleus medius | reverse complement strand
CGCCTCCGCCTCCCAGAGTGCTGGGATTACAGGCGTGAGCCACCGCGCCCGGCCTTGTATTCCTTTTCCAAAAATGACCCCTCAGACATAAAATCTCAGCATTCCCCTGTTATGGGCTGAACTATGTCCTCTCACAATTCCCACGGTGGAGTCCTAATCCCCAGTCCGTCAGGATGTGACCGCGTCTGGAGACGGGGCCTTGCAGAGGCGATTAAGATAGAAGGAGCGCGGGCCCTGATGCAATCTGACCGGCGTCCCGATAAGAGCAGGAGATTAGGACGCAGACATTGCGCAGAGGCAAGACGACGTGGGGACAGCAGAGAGGACGCCGCCTGCGAGCCGGGGACAGAGGCCTCGGGAGAAACCACCACCCCCGCCCCGACACCGTGATCTCGGACTTCCGGACTCCAGGACTCAGAGAAAATGAATTTCAGTTGTTTAAGCCGCCTAGTCTGTGGGAGTTTGTCGTGGCAGCCCAAGCTTACCAACCACGCCCATTTTACAGATGCATGAACCGAGTCTCGGGAGGGGCCAGTGCCTTCCTTGAGGCACGAAACTCTCAACATCAGACCCCAGGACTGGGGCCCGGGTTTCTGGACTCCAAGCCCAGGACTTGCTCCCGTGGACAGTAACGACGCGTGTCAGGACGAGTGGTGTGTGCCCAAAAAACAGACTCGCAGCCCGAACCAGGGCTCGGCCCTTTCCGAAGAACATTCTGGAAAGGCATACTTTAGAAGCCGGCACAGGCTTCAAGCTAGAAATTTCACTTCTAGGGATTTGAGGAAGTGGTCTCAGGGTGTGCAGATGTCCCCCAAAAGGACGTTCATCCCAGTGAGGACGGAACGGGACTTACGCCTCCAACTCTGCAGGGAGGCACCTGGGCCAGCTGACGCAGTTCTGAGCAGTCATTGCCAAGGACAGGGGGGTGCAGGTGTCGGAAGCACCTATGATCTCTCGCGTGAAAATACAGAGCAATAGACATACCCCCACGTAACAAGCACTTCCTGCTGCCAAGCCCTGGAGAGGCACCGTGTCACTCAATCCTCCCAGCCACCGGGGCAGGGACTATGACTCCCATTTCACAGATGAGCAAAACTGAGGTGCAAAGAAACCGGGTGGCTCACTCAAGGTCGCAAAGCTGGTAGGAAGCAGCGCCTAGGCCTGCTGGACTCGACTCCTTGCTCTTACTTAACTCTATGTAGCTATGTTACTACGCGGCTTTACAGAACTACTGTGTCACCGTGATTCAATCGCACTTGTTCTGTGCACACCACACACACGGGACAAGGACCAGCGGGCACACACCAGCAGTCTCACAGAAGTTCTCCCGGGTGACGGGTTATGGCTCATTGTTTGTCCTTGGGCTTATCTGATGACTCTAAATTTTCTGCAAAAGCATGTATCGGTAGTAGGGAAAAAAAAAGGTTCTTATTTTGCAAAACGAAAGAAAGAAAGGGAAGAGAGAAGAAGCCGGGCTTGGCCTGGTGTCCCGGCAGGAGTCAGTGTGCGTCTACCCGAGTGTAATTTACGAGGTGGGCACGGCGGCCTCTCGCCAGGCCCCCGCGGGCCGGCGCGGCCCTACCTTTCAGACTGAACTCCATTCCGCAGCGAGCCCACGTAGGCGTTCTTCTTGTCGACAGGCATGACGTCCACGTAGCCCCCGCTCTCGTCCCCGACGACGCCGGCGTGCAGGGCGGATTTACAGATGCTCGAAGTCTGAAAGCACAGGAGGGGCGGGGTCAGCGCAGGGGGCCGGCCGGGGCTCACCGTCGCGGGGCTACTTGGTCGGCGGCGTGCTGACCACGTCGACCCTTAGGAAGTGACCATCGTGACCTCCATTCCTCAGCGGTCTGTCCAGAGACCTGGCATCATCCGCTTACTCATGTGCTCAGCAATATTTCCTGAGCACCTACTACGTGCCGGGCACCGTACTAGGCACTCGGGGCATTCAGCAGGGAACAAAACAAAGACGCCACCTTCGCCGACAAGTAAGTAACTACACAGACAGGGTAGCTCTTTAGCTAGGAGGAAAATAAAACCAGGCCATGAGGTCAAATGACTGGGTAGAGGGGGCTGTTTTAGAACAGCTCATCAGGGAAGACTGAATGACAAAAAGGAACCAGTCACGGCCATGGGAAGGGCACCCAGGTAGCTGGAATGGCTCGTGCAAAGGCCCTGCGGTAGGAGTCAACTCATAGTGTCCAAGGAACAGAAAGAGGGCCGGGGGGGCTAGCATACAGCGAGGCAGGCAGAGTGGGGAGGTGGGGGGATCGGGGCCAGTCAAACCGTGTGGGCCACCGGGGAGTCTGGGCTATTTTAGGTGCCAAGGGGGCCACTGAGTTTCAACCAGGGGCAGGCTATGCTGTTTCCTGAAGTCATCCGTGGTTCAGTTTCTGGGTAATGAAACCCTCAAGTTAAACTCTCATTAGGGTCTTAACTCACCCAACAGAAAAGTGGGCTCAGGATGGGTTGTCTAAGGGCAGTGAATCGACATTTCTCGAAGCTGAGGACACTCGTGCAGGGGCAGGGTGGCGGCTGGTGCTCCCTAAGGACGCAGATTCCCGCGCCTCACCCTGACCTACGGCTGCTCCACAGCCAGCCGGCGGGGCCCGGGGGACTCTGAGCTGTCTGCCGAGGCTCCTCCCTCCGCTGTGCCTGTGACCTTCCCACCGGCCTGTGCCAAGATCTGACCGGCATTGGCCTTGGCCGTGGCCACCATCTCGGCACCATCTCTGTGGGATCCCGCCACAAGGACAATGCCGGGTCCCCGGCCCCTCCCACCGGGCTGCAGGGCCTGAGCTGAGCCGATCCGTCTGTGGACTTGAGCAGGGCTGATCCGTCCGTGGACTTGAGCAGGACCGATCCGATCCGTCTGTGGACTTGAGCGGGGCTGATCCGATCTGTCTGTGGATTTGAGCGGGGCCAATCCGGCCATGGACTTGAGCTAAGCCGATCTGTCCGTGGACTTGAGCTAAGCCGATCCATCCGTGGACTTGAGCGGGGCCGATCTGGCCGTGGACTTGAGCTAAGCCGACCCGTCCATGAACTTGAGCGGGGCCGATCTGGCCGTGGACTTGAGCAGGACCGATCTGATCCGTCCGTGGACTTGAGCAGGCCGATGCGGAAGCCGAGTGTGGGAAACCCCAGGCCCTGCGCCCACTGCCTTTCGCGTATTATCTCATTTAACTTTCAAGCGAGGTGGTGACTACCCTTATTCCCATCCTACACGGCCTCGGTGAGATTTGACAGCTTTGCCAAGGCCACTCGGGCAGTTAACGATTTAGTAGACGCCAACCGAAGTCTCTGCTTCTGTGGTCGGCAGAATAAGGGTCCCCAAAGGCGTCCGCGTCCTAATCCTCAGAACTGTGACTCTAAGACCTTACACAGCAAAAGCGGTTTTGCAGATGTAATTAAGTTAAGGACCCGGAGGTGGGAAGCTCATCCTGCCCAATGTCACCACAGGGGACCCCGTAAGAGGGAGGCAGGAGGGTCACAGTCGGAAGCATGAGAAAGACCCTCAACTGCTGCTGGCTTTGAAGGTGGGGGAAGGGGCCGTGAACCAGGGGACGCAGGTGGCTTCGGGCTGTGAGCTGTCACCTCGCCCTTCAATAACCAAGTCCCTCCTACCCCAGGGCCTTAGTTCACTAGTTCAACCCCTAGTTCACTCCTACCCCAGGGCCTTTGCACAAGCCATTCCAGCTACCTGGGTGCCCTTCCCATGGCTTTTGCAAGAGAAGAAAAACCACTCTGCCTTTTCCCGGGAAGTTAACACGGCTGCGAGAAAGGTGTCACCAACACACACGTTCACACCAAAGACTTGGAAACTGGACTTCTTGTTTTGCCTGATTTACCGAGTAGCTGAAGGCTGGTTTTTTGTTTTCTTTTAAACTCTGCACTAACACATTTCATTGTCTTCAATAAATAAATCGAACGGATGAGAGCAGACTTCCTTAGCCCATGGTGGGCTCTGGGGGGGCCCGAGGGTGCCGGCGGAGCCCTGCGAGCCCGTGGGGCGGGTTTCAGCACCCAGCACCCCTCGGTCCCAGGCAAACCGGGACGGCTGGTCACCCGGCCTGCACAAGGAAGCATTTTTTCCTCCTGGAAGAAAGATCTGGAACTTCCCAATTCTCACAGAGCTGTGGGCCCCTGACAGATTAAGGAGCAGGAAGTTTGCGTCCATCTCAACGAGAAGCAGGAGACTGCTGACGTGACAGGATCGTTCTAGCTCAACGAGAAGCAGGAGACTGCTGACGTGACAGGATCGTTCTAGAATCCCTCTAGCATCGCCGTCAGCGGGGGTGTCTTGTGAGTGAGCCCCCCGGCGCTCGCTGCTCTCACCGGCAGGCGGACCCGGAGTCATCTCTATCTCTGCGCCCGCGGCCCACGCTGCCGCCTGCCCTGCCAGAAGGGAGGCCCCGGGGCGGCCGCTCCCCGATGGCACCAGGAGGGACACATCCCTGTGGTGTCACAGACTTGCCCCGGCCGCCGGGGAGGAGTATCCTCTCGCTGGAGAGCTGCCAAGAGGCGTCGGCGACAGTGCTCTGCTTGCCATCCCCGGAGGGTTTCTGGACCAGGGGCAGGTTCTCCGTGCTAACGGCAAGCTGCAGCCGGCTGTGGGGATGAAAGGCTCCGCCCGGGGCCAGATCCGCCTCGTGCCGCAGGCCTGGCATCCGCCCACTGTCCACGCTCGTCTCCGAGGAACGTACTCTTCCTCTTTGTCCCCTCCTTCCTCCCACGGCCATCCTCTCCCGAGGCTTCTGTGAAAGGGACGAAGCGTCCTCTCTTTTCTCAGGGCTGGCTGCAACACGATCACCTGAATATTCATTCACCGATGAGGTTGCAACCTGTCCTGCCTCCGATGCCGGCCGGCTCTGTCACTGGGGTGACCTGGCTTAACCCCCAGAGCTCCTTTCTCAGTAAGAAGTGCGGTCATCACAGGGAACCTCTCTGAGCATTTCCCAAGGAGCCGGCTGTATGCGTTCCATGTGCGTAGACACAGTGACCCTAATAGCCCTCCGAGGTCGCTGTTATCACTATTCCCCCAGCGGACGGGCAGACTGAGGGTCCGGGGGGCTGAAGGTCCTGCCCAAAGTCCCTCAGCTGTAGACAACGGGGCCAGGACTGCCCACCCAGAGGAATCTGCACCCCGTCTTATATGGGGTGATAATAGTGGACGCTGAAGAGTTATCGTGAAGTTTAAATAAGATCAAGAGCTTAGGCCGGGTGCGGTGGCTCACGCCTGTGATCCTAGCACTTTGGGAGGCCGAGGCGGGAGGATCGCTCGAGCTCAGGAGTTCGAGACCAGCCTGAGCAAGAGCGAGACCCCATCTCTACTAAAAATAGAAAGAAATTAGCTGGACAACTAAAACTATATAGAAAGAATCAGCCGGGCATGGTGGCGCATGCCTGTAGTCCCAGCTACTCGGGAGGCTGAGGCAGGAGGATCGCTTGAGCCCAGGAGTTGGAGGTTGCTGTGAGCTAGGCTGACGCCACGGCACTCTAGCCCGGGTAACAGAGTGAGACTCTGTCTCAAAAAAAAAAGAAAAACCCACAAGATCACCACGATAACCTCTGAGACGGAGGTGGCTCTCTTCCCTCCCTTCTTCCTTCCTTCTTTGGTCACTGCCACCATCACCTTTACTGAAAATTCTCAAGAGGTTGCCACCACTAACCCGGTGGTCCTCAGCATGGGGTCCCAGACCAGCAGCCTCAGCATCACCTGGGAATCTGTTAGAAATGCAGATTCTCCGGCTCCACGCCGGACTCCCTGACTCAGACGCGCTAGGGGCAGGGCCTAGGGATCTCTCTGAGCCGGGCCTGGGGGGATCCTGTGCACGCACAGCCACAGCGTGAGAACTCATCCAAGCACCGAGCAAGTCAGGGAGGACAGATGAGAAAACGGAGGTCCGGGGTGGGGGGGCAGGCTTGCCCAACGTCCCACAGCCGGGACGCGTCACAGCCAGGGCTTTGTTCTCGGGGCCACACCCTGATGCTTCCCTTGCCTGCAGCTCACCGCAGAGTGGGGGGGTCTGCCAAGACATGCACTCCTGGTGAGCAGGCAGGAACTGTGGGCACGACGAGGCCCTTCAAAGGCCTGGAGACAGCGCTCCCAAAATAAATCTCTTAGCCAAACAGACATTTTCCAAAAGGCATCATCATTTCCCAGAATACAGAGTGACCTAGAAACCGGGGCCAGAAAATGACCTATGAGACGGAGGTGGCTCTCTTCCCTCCCTCGTTTGCTACTTTCTCCCTTCCTTCCTTCCTTCTTTTTGTCTCTTTCTTCTTTCTTTTTCGGCAGAGCTGTTTAATCATTGACTGCTGTAGTATCTTCGTTTACTTATCCCTTCAACAGACACTGAATTGAGCAGTTATTGTCATGCCGACCCCATCGCGAGCACCGTGGTTCCAAAACCTCCGAAGCCTAGTGAACACGTTAATGAAAGGCTGCACACGGGTTTCTGCCCACGTGCCTGCTGGTGTCAGTGCAATGATCAGTGCAGGCGACTTCAAACAAGGCAGGACAGAGTAGGGACAGAACAGTCTAAAGCCAGGCCTGCCTTCATTCGCGTCTGGCCGGTGCCACATGCTAGCTTCCTGGTTTGGGGCAGGTTATCCCGAGCCTCGTTTTCCACCTGTGTAAAATGCGGATAAGGATACCTAGAGATGGTATTTTTAAAGAACCTGAAACATAGGTGGTGTTAGCTAAAAGGTAGCTTTGCATCACCACTAAATATTCATCAAGTTCTTTCATTTCTAAATTTTTTTTTTTTTTGGCTTTATAGGTTTAGCTGCTATGTTGTTTGGCGCATACAGATTTGATGTTCACATCTTCTTCATGAATTGTACCTTCTATGCCATTACATAATGAATTGCTTTGCCCCAATCGGTATGTTTCAGCTTACCTTACGCTTTATCAGACGTTAATAGTGCCGCTCCTGCTTTGTCTGGAGACGGCTGGACTAGCCTTGCCCGTCCCTTTATTTTTAAATCATTTTACAATCGAAATCTCTTTTAATAGCTGAATTTGGTTCAAACGGTCGGTGTAATAACTGATGTATCTAGTTTCACTCCATCATAAAAATTCCAACTGAATTCAATTTTAGCTGAATAGCTTTCAAGAAGAAAAAGGATGGGGGAAAAAAGCTTAGTCATGAGGGCTGCTTTGACTCTACGGAGCTCGGTGACCTCACATTTACGGGAATCCGCAACAGGCGAAGGCAGACGGCGGGGCGGGTGGGGAGAAACATAAAATGAAGATGAAAAGAAGGAGTAAAATGTCAGCCGGGGACGAACGATGCTGATCTCATCATGGGATTTTGGAAGATCTACAAGATTCCCTCAACTAGATAATCCCAGCTGTCGGCCGCTCTGCGGAGAGGGAGACGGCTTGGCAAGACCCCACGGCCTACTGGCGACAGAGCTGGGACTCCGTCCGTGTCTTCCGGGTTGCCACATCCCCAAAACCTGGACAACCGGAGGGGACAGACCATGCTCTGGAGGAGTTGCCTAAGAAAAACCGGGCTAAAGCTGCCTCGCAAAGTCAGAAGGGGAAAATGGAAGAAGAGGTTCCAGTGTAGTAAGAGTGGTTACTAACATGTAGTAAATTAGGGACAGTTTGTATGTTCTTCTGTGTGCTTTTGCCTGAGTGCACAGTCAAAAAGAAATGCAGCGAGGAGGGCGGACTGGTCACTATGAAAGCATCAGGAGAGCCGGAGAGATCGTAAACTCTCCGGGAGAAGGAAGTATGGGAAGCAGGCCGGCCCTCACATGGGCACTCCCGCACCTGCCGTAGCAGGACTGGGAGGTGGGAGCACTCATGCCTCTATAAATGTGGAAACCGGGGCAACGGTGGAAGAGACCAGCGGTCTGGATTTAGCTGGAGGCACTGGAATAAACTCTCAAGCGTCCAGACCTTGGAACTTGGTTTTTGAGTCTTAACCGGCCGGGAGAGGCGGTCATCAGAAACGGCGTGTACTCACATCCGCGTAGATGTTGGTTCCAAACACGGGCGCCCAGTAGGAAGGCTCGTCTTTGCAGCGCGCCGGACAACGGACTCTGGAAAACAAGAGGCACTTCCGTCACGGGTGGGACTGGCGGGAAACAAAGCTTCTTGCACAAGGTCCCTTTACTGGAGTTTCAGGACTTAAGTTCTCAGTTGCAAGGAAACCACCATATAGTTTTACCGTCAGAGAAAATCAACACCTCTCCCACCCTGGCCGTGGTCATTTTCGCTCCTCTGAAACAGGGCCTCTAGAACAAAATAAAACATGCACGAAAAAGACACGCACAGACAGAGCGGTGAAAAGGAATAAAAATCTAAGAGAGATGAGTGTGGAACTGTGAGCTGGTGCCGACGGGTCTTGGGCGTTGGCTGGTTCATACCCATGAGCACATTATGGAGATTATAATCAATAGGGTTTTTTTCAAGGCCGCTTCCCGGTATGGGGGAGGAAAGGGTGGAGGGCCTCACCTCAGTGAGTCACAGAATATTCCAGGGAGGGGCACTGATAACCTGGCGGGAAGGGTTAGATCACCCTGTGTCGGTCACCCAGCGCCCAAGGGATGAGGAGGGAGCCTGGAACCGGAAACGGGTGGGCCCTCGGTAGTTTGGGAGATTCACACATGACCTTTACTCAAGAAAAGGTCTTTGGTGGTCTCTGGAACAGTCCACGGTGGGCTGGGGCCCAGGGACCAAGACCAAAATGGCGGCCAGAAGCCACGTGGGATCTGGCCACGCCACGCCGCCACGTGGGACTCTTGGAGGCAGGAAGGCCTGGGATAAAGTCGAAACGGTTCTTGGGGGCTGACAGAAAGGGTGTGTATGTGTAGATTTGAAAACCAGCTAGCCCAAGGGGTAGTTAACAGAAAAGAGAAAGAATTAGGAAGTCTAAGAATGTTCTTTCCGACTTCTCCTGGAACGGCAGGTCAGAAACTCACGTTTTAGATACTGCGCTCTGTCCAGCTTTTCTTTCTGTTTGTATTTTCTGAAATTGTTTCCTTCTGCTTCTGTTTAATGTTTGGGGGAACTCTACTCAAAGGCTGTGGTCCCCACTGGAACATTCGAGGCGTGCTCGGGGGAGCGGAGAGAAGCCCCAGGCCTTCCCCAGGTGGGGACCCGCCCAGAGCTTTTTCCTGCTTAGCCCTGGGGCCTCCACCTGTTGTCCTCGGAGAACCTGTGTGTCTCCAGGCCCAGGAAAGGGCTCAGGGACAGACAGCACATCCTCCACTCTCGAGGCGTTGTCTTTCTCCTCAGAGCGTTTCAACCCTGGGTGCCGGCGGCTCCCGCCATAGTTCTAATTTTACAACAGGGCCGAGTGGGAAAACTTGCTCTGTGTGGACGGCAGCTTCGCTTTACGACCATTTGTGTGGACGGCAGCTTTGCTTTACGACCACGACTACTTTCTGAAGGTCTACACACGTGGGCACGATGTCTCAGAGACCTGGGGCTGTTCAAGCTAAGGAGCCCGCTCTGCTGAGGGGGACATTTTCTGCGTCCCCCCACCCCCGCCGCCTCGAGGCTCTCCTAGGCGCGTCAGAGAGGAAAGTTACCTTTATTTTAGGCCATGAGGCATCATCTTCCAAGACTCAGTTAATCGAGGTTGGGGCGGATGCCGGTAGAACCTACTCCCTGGAGTCCCAGGGGTCCTCAAACTACGGCCCGTGGGCCACATGCGGCCCGCCGAGGACATTTATCCGGCCCGCCGGGTGTTTTTGCCCGTTTTGTTTTTTTACTTCAAAATAAGATATGTGCAGTGTGAATAGGAATTTGTTCATAGTTTTTGTTTTTTTTTTTAACTATAGTCCGGCCCTCTGACGGTCTGAGGGACGGTGAACTGGCCCCCTGTTTAACAAGTTTGAGGACCCCTGCAGGCTTGGACGAACAAGCCGTGGTACGTCCGCGGAACGGAACACCGCACGGAGCGGTGGAAGAACAAACCACGGACATGCTCAACAGCACGGATGCGTCTCCACAGCATGACGCGGAGCGAAAGAAGCCAGACACAAAAGTGCGTGCGCGGTGGCGGCTGACAAGGCAGAGCCGCGGCAACAGAGAGGAGCGCCACGGCGACGACGGGGTGTGGGGGGCCGACCGCCAAGGCACTCTCTGGGGTGAGGGGACGGCCCACGTCTTGATAGGGTGGTGGCGACTTGACTGTAACGTTTGCACAAATACATCGAATTGTATTCTTACAAAGCACGGATGTATCGCGGACGTCAGTGAAGCTGATTTTTAGAAAGCCACTTCTCACGTGATCCACAGAAGGGGTGACAGATCGAGCCCAAGAAACGCCACGCTGATCTAAAGGAGATAAAGGACCCCGCGGCTTCCAGAACGGAGCTGACCTAAGACACAGGAATGGCCAGTCTCCGGGCTGCCCCCGGCGGGCTGGGAAGAGTTCAGAGGCCGACGAAGCGGCTGACGTCAGCGGAAAAAAGCAACGTCAAGTGCGGCATCGTCCCTTTCTCGGTTACGCCGCTAGAGCAGGGTTCTGGGACCGCGCCACATACTGGGGTCACCGGCGAGGCCTTCCGTGGTCTGGGCAGGGCCCTGGGGATTTTTTTTAATGCCTCTGCCCAGAGATTCCAACACGCAGCCTGGATTGAGGGCCGGCGTCTAAGGGTCTAGCAGTCCCTGACTTTGAGCGCACAGTGATTGATTTCTGGGTGCACCCTGGCACGGCCCCTTCTTCTCTCAGCCCCAGCGTAGGCAAAACCAGACGCCAGTGACATCTTGGGAGAAGGTGATGCCCCTGCCCCTGGAAAGGAGAGACCCCCGAGCCCACCCTGCCTCTTGGCAGCTGTTTCCTGCCCCCTCCTCAAGCCTCACCTTGGGCAGTGGGCCGCCGGCTTTTCAAATGGGCAGAGCTGAGCGACGGTGGTGTAGCAGTCCAAGTCCTGCACTGTGAACGGGAACACAGAGGGAGAGGGTCAGGGCCCCGGCAAGCCTGGACCTCAGGCTGCATGCCTGTAAAATGGGTCTACGCAGCTATCCATCAAAGGGGATTGGGTTGGTACCTCAGGGGACTTCTATGCAACGGATGCTGGGAAGATCACTAAAATCAGGTTCAGAAGAACATTTAAAGGCACAGAAAATATATTCCTGACACATAATTATTTAAACAAAAAAACTGTATGTGATTCCATTTCAAATTTTAAAAGCTATCAAATATATATATATGTATATATTACCAGTGTATATACTTTTAAGACACAGAGAAAATAAACTAGAACATCCACCAAAATGTTCACAGTGGTTATCTCTGACTAGCAGAATTTAGGTCAAGTCATTTTTTAAAACTTGTTCCTCCATATTATTTTTTAATTATCTGGAATAAACAGGCATTCTTTTCGTAATAAGAAAAAGGCACCTCTATACATTTTTATAAAGATATCTAATGAGATGTTCTTGCATCTGGGGCAAATGGCAAGAGTTGCTTTCCCAGAAGAAAGGAGTGGTCAGTGGCAACGTTCCCGGGGAGGACCCTGCACGGTGCTCCCGCATCCCGGCCTGCCCGACACCACTCCGGTCAAGGGCTGGGTTTGGGCAGCTGTAACCCATCTGTCCACTTCTGGTCGGAGCATGCCCTCCCATGCACACCTCCCACCCTGCCAAAGGAACACACCCCAAGCAATATAAGAAGCTGGGTCGCAGAGGGCAAGGATGTGCCACGCACTTCCCAAACTCTCCCTCCCATGTCCATGGCAGACATTACTAATCTATTGAGCTCCAGGAAGCCACTACTAATTGATAGAAACTGGCACTCCCGGGGGAAACTCAGCCACCCTGGCCCCAGCTGTCGGTATTTCTGTGGCATTCAGCTGGCAAGCTCAGCCCTGGGCTTCAAGTCCAGCAATCTAGGGCCAGTTTCAAGTCCAGAGATGTTTAGAAACTAATTAAAGAAATGACCTCCTCAGGACCCTCTCGAAAAAGGCTTTGCAACCGCTGAGAGCAGCTGTGTTAACATGAAAACAACGACTAAGGGAAGTGAAATTCCCAGGGAAATCCAAAATAACCTGGGTATTATGGTCACATAAGAGGTGCCAGCTTACCTTTCACTTTTGATACCGTGAATGAGCTGGAAGGTTTGTATTTGCTGTAAAAGAAAACACTGGGTAAGTGCAAACAGAATTGCTTCTGAAAGTGCACCCTTGCTCTGGTACTTATCTTATTTACAGCTTCAACTTCACACTTTCCTACCTGTTTCCCATCAGCCTGAAACCTCTTAGAATATTCTAGAGCTAGCCTTCTTAACCTTTTTCGTGCCAAGACTCCTCTGGCAGCCTGGTGAAGCCTACAGACCCCTTCTCGGAATAATGGTTTTAAAAACACCTAAGGTGAATTTAAAACGTTACAAAGGAAATCAGTTATTATTAATATCATTATCAAAGCGTTAAAGCACGTTTGCATTAAAGCTGGCTTCCTTATTAATGCACTGAATAGCAGAATTTAGAGGCGGATCTTCTAACTACTGTCATTTCAGGGGAATGGCAGCGGGGACAGGGGTTCAAGATGTTTGCTGCAACTGGATTCTTCCAGCGAGAAAGCCGCTGGCCCTGTGGATGCTAGCCTGGTTTGTGGCCAACATTCACGATGGAAGGAAATCCTACACATCAATTGGAGATTACTGAGAATAAAACTGTAAATTGCTTTGCATTGATGTTGGCAGACCCCTAAATTCCAAACCGTGCAGATCCCCTGCTCTGGGTGCAAAGTTGGCCGTTGGAAGGGACCCGGGGTCTCCAGGACAAGCATCCCCGGGAACGCAGGAGCGGAACCTTCGCCGAGCTCCCAGTGGCCTGTGCAGGGCCTCCCTGCGGCCAGTGTTGAAGGTACCCAACCGATATCTACGTGAATGGACTTCCTTGCTCTTTGCTCTACCTGACCCCTCATGCCACGTCCCTCGCCAAGGCAGAAGAGGGATATTGCAACCTCACCCGAAGAGCAAGAAGTTTCGAATGGCAATGACTCTTCTCGTTTTTGAAAATTCCCAAGTAGCCTCACACAGTTGGACGGGACGTGCCACCTTGCAACCATCACAGGAGGCTTCGTTCAAAGCTTTCCTTGTCACAGACCCTGGGGTGGGTACTGGGCACGGGGGAGTCCCCGGATCTCCCCTGCACGAGTGTGTCCCAGGGGCGACGTTCAAAGCACCAGAGATGCCCAAGGCGGGGGCTGCCGGGAGGAGGCGCAAGGTCCCCAACACGCTCTGCGCGCCAGGCACGAGGTCCCGGATGGGAAGGGGCTCCCGAGTGTTCTGAGGGCTCAGGGTGACAGCTCTTTCCTAACCCCTGTGGGGATGTTTCTGTGTTTTAACAACCGGTTGCCCCTCACTGCAAGTGAGGACACTTCCACCCAGAAGAGGTGAAGAGACTGGCCTGGAGTCACACAGGGGGAAGAGGAGGAACCGGGTCTGTCTGACCCTGTAGCCTCCACTGGGTTCCACAGACTCTGGGTCCCCTTACGCCTCTGTTTCCACAGACGGATCAGGTGGGAGCAGCCGGACACGCCTCCCCCACCGCTACCCAGGAAGTCACATGATGAGAAGGCCCCGCCCACCATCTGTCCACCCTCGGTGACAAACATTATCTTGGGGAAAAAGTAAGTACATTAAAAAACTAAAAAACCTCACTCTCTAGGGAGTAGAAAAAACACTAATCAAGAACTAGGCTAAGCCGGGCGCGGTGGCTCACGCCTGTAATCCCAGCACTCTGGGAGGCCGAGGTAGGAGGATGGCTTGAGGTCAGGAGTTCAAGACCAGCCTAAGCAAGAGCAAGACACCGTCTCTACAAAAAAATAGAAAAAATTAGCCGGGCATGGTGGCACATGCCTGTAGTCCCAGCTACTTGGGAGGCTGAGGCAGGAGGATCGCTTGAGCCCAGGAGTTGGAGGTTGCTGTGAGCTAGGCTGACGCCACGGCACTCTAGCCCTGGCAACAGAGCGAGACTCTGTCTCAAAAAAAAAGAATGAGCCCACACATTCACAGATACCATCAGCCTGAAGCGTTCTCGGTGACTCAGAAGGTAGAAAAAGGAGGATTCAAAACTCACCCAAGTTAAACACACACCCGGGAAGGTCCCACCGGAATGAGATACGCTACGTTGCCTACAGGGGTGATTTCTGAGTTACGGGATCCAAGCCGCCTTTATTTTTTCTGCTTCTCTATATTGTTCAACGCTTTCTAAAGTTTCAACAGCACTTTCGTCACCGGGAAAAACACTGTAAGGAACGGCGACCGCAGGATGGTTACCTCAAAGACTCCAGGCCGTTTCTCTCGGATTTCACGAAGAAGGGGACCTTCCCGTTCCTGGTGACGTCCACCAGGCCCCCCTGGTCATCGAGGACCCCGTGATGAATGGCGGCCCGGCATATGCTGGAAGACTGGGGGGGGGGACACATGTCTTGTGACTCAGCCTTTGTCAGAAGCACCTGCGCGTCTATCCTCAACCCACTACAAGCCAAAAGGACGGGCGGGACTTCCCCAACTTCGGACGGTCCCGTCTGTCTATAACCGCGTCTTTGTTCCCGGGTTCGCTTATCTACGAAAACCATCCGAGTTGCTTTACGAACTGAGAGCAGCCACAAACGGCCCTTTCTCCCCATCCAGTGGAGCATGCGGACGCCCGGCCTGGCGGGGGACCGGCCTCCCGGGGATCAGCCCAGTTCCCAGAAGTGGCTTCATGCGTTTGTGAGCCCAGAAATACACCCCCAGGTCAGTTCCGGATGTGCCGGGTTTGGCTAAGGAGTGGGGAGAAAATCTCATCCTGGAAAACCACCAACCCTCTTTCAAAACACACGGCGGGGCCGCTCGCGGAAACACCGGCCGTACTCACACTTTCGTAAAACAGAGTCCCAAAAATCTTGGCCTTGTTACGCAGGCAGCCCGCCGGGCACTGATACCTACGGGGAAGAAACGAAATGACGTCCTGAGACCAACACGCCGATTACATCGCGCACAGATTTTTGTCATTTTGCTCTTCCATAGCTCTGTTATTAAACATAGAAAAGCTTCATTAATGTAGATTCCACTGGTTCAAGTCACAGCTTACCCAGGCCCAGACTGAAGTTCATAGTCACACAAATACAACATCGTTGTCCCCTGACATTGGTTCCAGGACCATCCCCCACCCAGATACCAACACCTGTGGCTGCCCAAGTTCCTTGTGTAAAATGTCACAGGATTTGCATATAACCTGGGCACATTCTCCCTTATACTACAAATCATCTCTGCATTCCTTAGGGTATCTGATACAATGTAAATATATGTCGACAGTTGTTACACTGTATTGTTTTTACATTTGTAATTTTTCTTTTCTTTTCTTTTCTTTTTTCTTTTTTTGAGGTAGAGTCTCACTCTGTTGCCTGGGCTAGAGTGCCGTGGCGTCAGCCTAGCTCACAGCAACCTCCAACTCCTGGGCTCAAGTGATCCTCCTGCCTCAGCCTCCCGAGTAGCTGGGACTACAGGCGTGCACCACCATGCCCGGCTAGTTTTTTCTATGTATTTTTAGTTGGCCAATTAATTTCTTTCTATTTTTAGTAGAGACGGGGTCTCACTCTTGCTCAGGCTGGTTTCGAACTCCTGACCTTGAGCGATCCACCTGCCTCGGCCTCGCAGAGTGCTAGGATTACAGGTGTGAGCCACCATGCCCAGCCTACCTTTGTATTTTTTAAATGACCATAATACAATTGTTTTTTTTAAAAAATATTTTTAATCTGCGGGTGCTTGAATCTGCAGATGTGGAGGGTCCAATGTAGTCTAAAACGCTGTTTTCAGGTGCCCAAGACGGGTGTTACAGGTGTATGAATCCACAGACAATTCGCAGAAGCAAGACAGACGGCTTCAAATGCGCCCAGAGAGACGCTCAACCCCCCACTCATCGAAGAAGTACAAATTAAAAAGAGATGCCATTCATTTTTTTCTAGGTATCGAATTGCCAGGATTTTTAATAGGGTACAACTCAGTGGTGGTGTTAGAGTAGAAATCATCCTGACCTTTAAGGAAGCCTCACACATTCGTAGCACTGACTCTTCAATTTCCCTTGTACGTGTACGTCCCAAGAAAAACAAGTCAGGAAGTCAGATCTAAGAGCATATTGCAACTGCTCATAATTGTGGAAAACTGGAAATGAGTCAACAGGCGTCAAAGCGATGGCCAAACATGTCCGGGTGCAGCCGTGTGGCACGGCATGACACAGCCACTGACCGTGACGCACGTGAGGAATTATTCATTGACCCTGGAAAGTATTAAGCGACAATGTGGAAGCAGCTTTAGCCTCATCCACGCACAGAAAAATGACTGGAAGGAAATACATCAAATCGCTGCCAGCATCGGGGAGATTCTGGAACACACTTTTGTCTTTATACATTTTTGTCGTTATTCTTGCTTTCCTGAATTACTTGCAATGGCCGAGAATACTTTTTAAAGTCAGAAAAAAAAGTCCAGTGAATATTACTTTTGCAAAAGCACCACGCACGGGACACCGGCGTGCGAGATCGTGGGGCGGCTTCCATGAGCAAGACGGGGGGGGG
>VBSM01000949.1:21518763-21560214 GCA_008086735.1 Cheirogaleus medius | reverse complement strand
GTTCGACACCAGCCTGAGCAAGAGCGAGACCCCGTCTCTACTAAAAATAGAAAAAAAATAGCTGGACAACTAAAAATATATAGAAAAAACTAGCTAGGCATGGTGGCACATGCCTGTAGTCCCAGCTACTCGGGAGGCTGAGGCAGGAGGATCACTTTAGCCCAGGAGTTGGAGGTTGCTGTGAGCTAGGCTGACGCCACGGCACTCTAGCCCGGGCAACAGAGCGAGACTCTGTCTCAGAAAAATAAAAAATTAAAAAAATTAAAAAACCCAACTCTGGGAACCCTAATCCGATCATCAGCATCTGGGGCAGCCACTGAGCTGCCATACATTTTGTCAATTACTCAGAAGTGTTCCTGGGCGCCGAGCCTCGGTTTCCCCACATGCCAGTGAGATGGGTGTTCTCCCTGTCCCTCCCCACCCTTCTCCCTCTCTCCTGGGAGCTAACGGGCGGGGGCGTGCGGCTCTCACCTGCCCCAGTGGACGGCCAGGTTCTGCCCGATGGACACCAGCAGGCTGGCCGGCCCGTGCTCCCAGACGCACTCGTGGGCCCAGGCTGCCGCGGACCTCTCCAGCTCCTCGTCCCAGGTCTGCGGGAGAAACGGGACCCGGTCAGGGCCGGGGAGGGGTGTCGGGCTCCCCCGCGTCCCTTGTCTCTTGGCCTCCGTGTCTGTGAGACGGCAGAGGCCACGCTGAACGACCCCGGCACGGCACGCCGCACTCGGCACGGAAGGAGGGGGAGGCCTGCGGGGTCCCCGTGTGCGCCGTCTCGGAGGCCTGGATTTTACCGGATCCTTTCATTGCAACGTAACAGCGGCCCTTGGAAGTTGACGCTCTTCTCCCCATTTCACAGCCAGGAAAATCAAGGCCCAGAGAAGCATGGGCATCTGCCCAGGGCCCCACAGCCGGCCGGTTCAGAACCAGCGCGTGGAAGCAGGTATGCAGGAGCTGGCGTCCCTGCTCTCGCCGTGAGCGCGGTGACGTGCCGGCCACGGCAATGACCTGCCGCTACTCCCGGGCCAGGGACGGAATTCACACACTACCCGAGTGGCACGCTGGCTCCCCGAGCGCCCTGGTGAGACCCGGAGTGGAGGGTGGAGGCTGTTCCTGGGCCTCTCCCCGTGCCCAGCACCCAGGGGACTCTCTGTCCTCCCGGAGGCTCCGTGAAAGCCGTTACCTTCCCGGCTTACAGGTGGGGAGACCGAGGCTCAGGGAGGCTCCACGCCCCACTTGGGGTGACACAGCCAGTACGTGGACTCCGACTCAGCCCTGTCCTACCTCCAAAGCCAGTGGCTCCCACTGAGGTACGTCCCTGCACCTGCCACCGCCCCGCCCCCCTATGGCAGACAGCGACGACGCTGTCTCCGCGCAGGGGCCCGCCCGCCGCCCCATGCCGGGGGGGGGGGGGGGGGGGGGGGGGGCGGGGAGGGTCTGCTTTGCAGCGGGGTCCTCGTGTCAGCCACAAAGGGGTGACACGAGGGGATCGGGAAGGAGGCGGGTTTTGCACGGGGAGCCCCGTCAGGGCCGAGTGTCACGAACCCAGCGGGGGACCCTGCCCGGCCACCGCCCGCTGGCGGGGGACAGCGCGGGGCGCCGGGGGCTCACCATGTACTCCATGTTGGCGGCCGGAGGGTGCACCTGGCCCCGCAGCTTGTTGTGCAGCATGAGGATCTCCTCGCGGTCCTCCCGGGGGATGGCCCTGCGCACGCGGGAGTGGGGCTCGGCCCGCTGGTACCGGCCGAGCAGCTCCCCCAGGCGGGTGACGTTGGGCAGGAAGTAGCCTTGGGCTCCGCAGACCAGCAGCGCCAGCCCCAGGGGGACGGAGCAGCCCAGGACGCGGCTCATGGCTGCACGGCTGCAGGGACGGCGGGGTGACGGCGGCGGGGGACGGCGGCCCGGCTCCTGTGACTCGAGGCTGGGCGCTCCGAACTCTGGAAGGAAACAGGGCGGGGCGGGGAGAAGACCAGTTAGTGACGCAGCTCGAGCAGCGAATGGAGCAGAAGGATGCTCCCATCTCGCAGATGTGGAAACTGAGGCTCGTAGACCCTAAACGACCAAGGGCCCGGGGACGGGGAGTGGTGGAGCCGGGATTTACGCCAAGGGGTTTCCGGCAGGGCGGGCTGTCCGGATTGCAAAGAGGATGTCCTGGAACGGTCTCTCCCGGACTCGAGCCCTCCCTGCGGGAGTCGGCGTACTTTCTAGTCGTGAGTGGGCATTTCTTGCTCATTCGGGACTCGGGCAGATCTACGGCCTCTGTCTCCTGCCCCCCAAAGGGATTCATAAGTCATTTCACGTCACCAAAGGGGATGCCGCGCACCAGCGTTAACAGCAAACTTCTCGTCCCTGCGCGGTGAGACTCAGTCTACCCAAAGTGGTTGACAGGCCTCATGGGACCCGTCATTGCACGAGGCCCTCCCACAGACAGGTCACTGGTTCCCGTGGGTAATTAGTAAGTAACGACCATGTCAGGGTGGCTTTTATTCAAAGAACTGGGCGGGGAGGGTGGCAGCCACGCGTCTCAAGCTGACCCGTCCGAGACTCCGAGGGGCTCCGTTGTTTGAACGAGAGCCTTCCCCGGTCTTCGCCCTCCTGGCACACACAGGGGTGTACCTGTCGCGGCGGCCAGGACTGCAAAATGGCAGCCAGAGGGGGCGTCCCCAGGGGCGCACACGGACCGAGATAGGGACAGGCTTCCCAGGAAGCAGAAACGGGGGCACCAGCCGGCAGGGCGTGGCCAGAGAGCCATGGGAAGGCCGCGTTCCCGTCGCGGACCCCTGGCAACTCTCCAGGGTCCTGACCGAGCCGCGCAGGCAGATAAAAATAACCAGGCGCAGAGAGCAGAGGCGTGGCTTGCTCTGTAGGGTGGGACCCGGCCGCCCCCTCCGAAGGCAGAGCCCTGGGGACGCGAGGGGAGGGCCTCCGTGCGCTCCCCGCTGGGAAGGAGGCCAAGAACGCAGAATCCCTCAGGGCCCCTGCGCTCCCAGGTCGGTCGCAGCGCCATATATGAACATCATCTCCAGCTGCGGCCGGCGCGGCTCCAAGGCGAGGCCAGGAGACGCTGACGTCAGGTTAGGGTCCAAGCAGGCAGGAAGGGACATGCTGGGTGTCCCCAGGCATCACAGTGACGCTTGAGCAAAGGGACCCCCGGAGGCACGAAGCATAAACTGCTTGTGTGACTCTACTGAGACCCAAGTGGATTAAAACCCAGTTCTGATGTAAATAGCCAATGGGCATGACGCAGGCAGCTGTCAGCAGGAGACGGGTAAACTGTGCAGGGGGGTGGGGGGCGGTGTGCAGTGGAATATTATACAGCAGGTAAAAGGGTGGGCTCGGGTACAGATAAATCTCACACAGTGAGTGGCGAGTTAAAAAAGCAAGCTGTAGAATAGTACGCTAATGATACTACTTATGTAAATTCAAAAACACACAAACCAGCCAGGCATGGTGGCACATGCCTGTAGTCCCAGCTACTCAGGAGGCTGAGGCAGAAGGATTGCTTGAGCCCGGGAGTTGGAGGTTGCTGTGAGCTAGGCTGATGCCACGGCACTCTAGCCTGGGCGACAGAGTGAGACTCTGTCTCAAAAAAAAACAAACATATAAACCATATTTTGTAAAATGTATGTATATATGTATATGACACACACACATGTATGTGTGTATGTGTAAGTATATGCACATGGGGGTGTGCACATGTGTAACAAAGCCAGGACTGGATCAGACCAAGTTCATGGTGGGGTTTGCTCCAGGGTGGGGAACTGAACTCAGGGAGAGGATATGACAGGCTTCACTTCTATCTTTAATATCTTATTAATGTTTCTGTTTTTAAAATCTCCAGCAAATATGGCAAAATGTAGACACGTGTTTGTGTGTGGTGAACAGGCCGGGTGGGCAGGCACTTCGAGAGGGTGACCACAGGGCGGCGTCTCCACCTGGGCCGATCCCACCCTTTGCACGTGTCTGTTTTCTACTGTTTTAAAGTATTACGGGTGGAATAACCCTAGTCCGAAATGCTCGCGACTACGAGTGTTTTGGATTTGGGATTTTTTCAGATCGTGGAATGTTTGCATGTGTGCAATGCGACTGTCTTGGGGAGGGGACCCAAGTCTAAGTGTGAAATTCGTTCGTTTCATGTATATTACACCCTGTACACAAGGCCTGGAGGTAATTTCATGCAATATTTTTAGACAGTTTGTGCATGAAACACAGTTTTGCCTGCGTGTTGACCGCGTCCCATCGCATGAGGTCAGGTGCAGAATTTTCCACACGCGGCTTCGTTTCGGCGCCCAAAAAGTTTCGAATTTTGGCGCGTTTCACATTTTGGATTTTTGGGTTAGGGATGCCCCGTTCTTAACAAAATAAAGCAAAATGCCAAAGCATGGCAGCACAGTGAAGCCAGCGCTGGTCCCAGTGCACCCTCCGGCCTGTTCTCCTGAACAGCCCCCACCTTGTTGCAAGACATTCGACAAGACGCCTTCGTTTTGCATTTAAAAGGGACTTCCGACGTGGCTTACAGACGGACCCTTCTCTCCAGGGTTACAAAGAGATGTCCAGTCTAGGCGGAGCTCTAGAGTTGGGGACCACAGAGTTCAGCCGGAGCCCACACTGGAAGAGAACGGGGCGGGGAGGAGAGAGTGGTTCTCCCAGGGACTCCCGCGCTGCCCGGACGTCGCCTGGGAGACCCAGACTTGCTTGTGGTCAAGTCATGCACGGCATCACGCCGGTGACACGCCAGTATGACTGGAAGTGGTTCAGCCTGGTGGGGGCCCAGGGGACCTGGGGGGGGGTCCCTGCTGGGGAGGGGACACGGCCCGGACCTGGGTGGCTCCCGCTGAGTCTGGGCTGTGGGAGAGCGTCGGAGATCTTCGGTGGAAAAGTGACCATAAAAGGGCAGCGTCTCCTTCAGGTCTCAGCTCCCAGAGCCCAGCGCGGTGCTCAGCCCACACGACAGGAGCACATGGTCGCGGGCTGAGCCGCGTTTCCCCGAAACCCACAGGCAGGGGCTTCCCTCCGGATTGAAGACGCCCACCCCTGCCCGCCGTGCAGGGGAAGGCCCTCCCACGTCTGCACTAAGGTTCTCTGTGTCCTTCTCTGTCTTGCTGGGCTTGGGGGCCTCCTGGGTCACACCGTGGCTCTGTCAACGGGAAGGCACCCCTGCGTCACCCCCACGGGAGATGAGAGAAACCTTTACATCACGGTGACATGTCACCAAAACACGCTCCCATCATCGGCACCCTCCACCTTCCGCTCAAATGGGATGAGCTGACCTCTGACCCCCGGGGCCTTCGGACGCTCTACAAGACGCTTGCCAGCTGCCGAGGCCCTGGCTGTTTTCCTGACATCCCGTGGGAGCTCGCACTCGGTGCCTGGGGAGCGAGGCCCGTGCTCTTTGGCCCCCTGATCCCGGGGCTTGCCCAGTGCGAGCATCCCTCCTAGAGGACCCTCCTCCGCCGTCAGCCCCGGCCACGAACCGGTCACGAAACATCCGCGGTGGACTGCGGTGCACCGCAGCACAAACGCGTTCTGGAAGGTTCCGTTCTCCTTGGCCGGGGTTGCAAAACTGTGCCCATAAAACCACAAGCGAGATATCGGCTCCCAGGTCTCACGGGAGCACGTCGGAGCAGGAGGCCACGGGGCTGGAGGGGACCCGGCAGGACATTCGAGTCCCGGGGCCAGCGGCAGGGGCCGTGCCCGGCGAATCCAAGCCGTAGGAGCCCAGTGTCTGCGGCATCGTCCAGAGCTGAGACTCGTGTGGACTCTGCCAGGGAGGTAGCTGTTTGCGGCCCCATTTTACAGAAAACAAAACTGAGTCCAGGAGACATTAACTGGTATTTGCGAGGTTGGCTGGCTAGTTAGAGGTGGATCCAAGACTTGCAGTCAAGCTTCCCAAAGCTCGGGGAACTTTCGACACCCCTTTGCTGTGATCGCAGCCCTCCCTCCGCCCAGCCGAGGCTCTGTGGGCATCAGGGGGTCGGCAGGCCCTGTGCTCCAAATCCAGCAAGGGCGCCCCCTCGACGGCCATCTCCCGGCCACGCACTGGGACGCGGGGAGACGGAGGGAACTTGGTGGAAGTTCACTGCGGTCATCTGGCGCCCGCCTGTGTTTAGGAACGCCTGCCAGGGAGATGAATCTCGAGACTCGGCCTGTCAGCCGGCGGCCCCGCGGCCGTGCCAAGCGCCCTGCTTCTGCACATGCTGTTCCCACATCTCATCCCGTGACCCCGGCGTGCCCCCCTTCTCTGCCGCGGCCGGGCAGATCCATCCCTGCTCGTCGTGGAGACTCAGCTCAAGGGTCACCGCCTGCTAGAACCCTGGGGCTTAGTCACCCCGCAGACCCGTCGGTCCCGCTGCCCGCGCCGTTGCCAGGGTCTGACACGTGGGCGTGCGATAGACGTTTGTGGGATGAATGTGCGGCCCCTCCCCCTCCTCCCCGCCAGGTCGGGAGGAGCCACATGAGGGCCGAGCATGACTTCTTCGTCTTTGTTGACGGCAGCGTAGGAAACCAGGGAAGGAGACCGGGGTTCGGCTCCGGACACGGCCCCGCGCCAGTGCACGGGCTGGACACGGCACTTGCACAGGGACAAGGCAGAGGGGAGCTCCAGGCCCCACGGCTCTGCGGAAGGAACGAGGTCATGAAATCAGCCCTCAGTAAGCGCCAGTTATTGTGACAGCGGTGACAATGCCACACGCCCTCAGACGCTGCGAGAAGGAGTTTTAGAGGCTGGGATTAATAACGCAGAAGCCAGCGAGGAGACAGACGATTCTCTCTTCATCATATTATTTCAAAGCCCCACTGTTGCCTTAACAAAATCCAATTTTTAAAAATCCTATTAGGCCGGGCGTAGTGGCTTACGCCTGTAATCCCAGCACTCTGGGAGGCTGAGGCGGGAGGATCACTCAAGGTCAGGAGTTCAAAACCAGCCTGAGCAAGAGGGAGACCCCATCTCTACTAAAAATAGAAAGAAATTAATTGGCCAGCTAAAAATATATAGGAAAAAAAATTAGCCGGGCATGGTGGCACATGCCTGTAGTCCCAGCTACTCGGGAGGCTGAGGCAGGAGGATGGCTTGAGCCCAGGAGTTTGAGGTTGCTGTGAGCGAGGCTGATGCCACGGCACTCTAGCCCGGACAACAGAGTGAGACTCTGTCTCAAAAAAAAAAAAGAAAAATCCTGTTAAATGTCCAATGCTCAGGGGGAAACCCTTCCCCGGTCTATGCCTTGGGTGTCAGCCGTTCTCCCAGCGTCCTGAGGACGTCGGTTCCGTGACGTCCCGAACCAGGTCTGCAGGGTCAAGGTCAACCACCTGGCCAGAAGCCGCCGTCACGGAGATGTACTTGGTAATTCACGCCGATGACAACTGCCCGGTCAGATGCCCCTTCTGCCGTGAAGCTCTGTCCCCTTCCACAGCTCAATCCCAGCAGAGCGGACAGGCCGTGCGTGTCCCTCAGCCATAGGATCTGCCACCCCGGGCTGCCGCGTCTGCACAGACTGAGTCTTCTCCGCCCGGGCGACGGGCTGGGACCCGGGGGGGGCGGGGGGCGCTGGCAAATCTACTTCTGGGCAAAAAAGCAAAGCAACCCCCTGACGCGTAGCGTTTGCCGATTCCCTTGGTGTAAACTCTCCCATCGCCGCTAGTTGCAAGTGCCCAGCGTGAAGTCACTTTGTGGAACGGGGTTCCCAACTGCGTGGCAGGATGAGGTCTTCCCGTCACACAGGTCCCACAGACAGCACCAGCCCCGAGAGCAGACACAATAGCAGAACGTAGTAAAAGGCGAGGAAGCACTCAGTGTTGAGTGTTCATTACCTTTATTTTAAATGCACGTTTTCATAATTTAACAGATGACGATGGCTGCGTTTCACTGGTTCTCAAGCCTTCTGGAAACCCACCTATCGGCTCTCACAGGCTGGCAGGAGCCGGTATGAGCCAGTTCCAGCTCATCCCTGCCCAGCGCTGAGTCTTGTTCAATTTTTTCATATCTGAGACCCAGCCAGGGCGTGGTGGGCTGGGGGAGGCAGCAGACCCTCTGCCCCCAGCCCCGCATGCTTCGAGCTCTCCACAAACTATAGCATCACCGTGATTATTAGCCCTATTTTACAGATGAGGAAACTGAGGCTCAACACAGACGAGCAGCCTGCCGGCGGTCGTGCAGAATGCCTGAGGACGGGTCGACTTACTCATCACGCTCGGATCCTCGCCGACCTGTCTCCTCCGCACCGTGGCTCTCCTAAACGTCCGACAGCCCCGACCCTGTCTCCTCCGCACTGTGACTCTGCTAAACGTCGGACAGCCCCGACCTCCCGCCCTGGTCCTTCGGCTGTCACTCTGCGCGCACAACCGCAGCTGGCCCTAAAAGGCCAGGGTCGTGGGCCGGGGGAGGGAAGGTTCCCCCAGGAAGGCTCTGCTCTTCCTCAGAAGTAAAAGGAGAACTCAGAGTGTGGGGAAGAGGCCAAGGACAGATCTGGAGTGGAGTCATAGCCACAAACCACCCAGAAATTCCAGGAATGAGGTGGCGGCTGGAGGAGGAACCCCCTCCCCCCTCCTCCTCCCCCTTCCTCCTCCTCCTCCCTCCCCCCCCCCCGCCCCCGGGGTGTCTCTGGCAGATCCCAGGACTGAGCAGAATATCCCGTTAGTGAGTGGGGCCCGCCGCCCCTCCTCCATTGCATCCCGGGCGGTTTTCCTTAAGCCCTTCTGGACAGGATCAGGGCCAGACCCGAGGGACGGGACATCGGCTCCCCGACCGCACCGCCCTGGGCTCCCCACAGCCTGGGCGGCCAACAGCTGCTCGGCTCAGCGGTGACAACAGCCCACGGGCACCTTCTTCCCTCCCGTCCCCTCGGCAAAAGGTACAGCCTTACAGGATTTATGGGACGACGTGTCTGGATGCTTCATCGAACAAATGCAATATACAAAACCCATTCAATTTTCTTCATACCATGCTGAGAACGTACAAAATGCTGGGCAAAAAGAATGATTCGTTCAACAAACCACTTAATTTAATCTACTTTGTGCAAAAAGAGAAACATCAAAAATCAGGCGCGTTCAAGGCAAGCCGAGATAATACGTAAGAAAAGCCACTTTAAAGTGACCGAACAACAAAGCGATACGTTCCTAACATACCCAGGACGTGACTCCCGGGGCTCCTTCCTCCCTGCGTGCAGATGTGTGGATGTTTCCCTGGCAACAGCGTTCCCAGCAAAGCCTGGACTTTGGGTCGGCCCTGAGTTCGAATTCCACCTCCACCGCACAGGGCTGAGCAATGAGGCTGGGGAGGGAGGGTGAGGACTATGCAGAACCGTATTTGTAAAGAGCCCAGTGGCAGACTTCAGGGAACTTAAGGGTCCCTTCTCCTCTGGGGTGCATCCAGGGTCCCCAATCATCCCTGCTCCAGGTGCCAAGACTAGCAGCTCGGACCCGCCCCCCTGCCTGCCACGTGGGACTCTGGGACTCTGGTGTCGGGTGGCGGCAGCGAGGCTGAGTCCAGACTGCCGCACGGCTCTGCAGGTGAAGTGCAAGGGCAAACCCTTCCCGAGCCCTCGGGGTCAGTAAGAGAAGACGACAGAGTCCGCCCTCGGGCCTGGGAGGTCACAGACAGGAAGCCTGGCAGTGACAGGTACACAGAAAGATGTAGACACCAACCCCGGGAAACGGCGCGGTGACCGCTGGGCAGAGGCGCACAGCCAGGTCCCTGTGAGAGCTTGAGGAACAGGGACTCCGGCAGCAGGAACTGCCAGAACAAAGACTTGGAGGTGGTTGTGGTCTGGCCGTGACCGAGGACAGGCACGAAGCCGGTGGAGCCTGGGAACGGTGGGCTCCCGGGGGCAGCCGGCGCCAGGTGGGGAGGGGCCTTGGAGATCGGAGTCTGGATTTTACTACAGATACAAAGACAGCCCCGGGGGGGTCAGCGGGCGGGGACAGGGTCTGACTTGTGTCTTGAAAGCCCTTGGGCAGCAACAGGCCAGACACAGCGCTGAGCAAAGGAGGCAGACGCTGATGATTACCCGCGCACGGCTGCATGTATGCAAAGTTAAAAACCAGGCGGAACCGGCCTGTGCCATGAGAAGTCGGGATATGGTTTCCCTGGGGGGAGGCTGGGTGGCGGGGGCCGAGGGGCGTCGGGGGCTGCTGGCTCTGCGGCTGGACGGGGCCGCGGCACTTCGAGGAATCGCATCTGTCACTTGTGGTCCCCTGCGCTCCTCTCTCGTGTGATCGGTGTCAACAGCAAGTTAGAACAAAAGCTTGCTGTCACTCTGACCTGGATGTGAAGAATGGGTCAAGGCAGCAGGGGTGGCAGAGGGAGGACACGCGGCCACGACGGGAAACCCCGGGGCTTCCCCGGGGAGCCAGTGCCGGACAGGCCCGGCCGACTCTCGCCACCGTCAAAGCGAACCAAGACGCGGCAGAACCCGGTAAAGCCTGGCTGCAGGCGGCGGGGCCTCCCCTTGGACCAGGGCGCTGCTGAGTCTCCCGGACAGGGCCCGGCTCGGCCCACGCCTGAGAGAGCACCGTGTCCAGCGATGCCAAAGTCCAGCCGAAAATATCTCCTCGGTCCCAGGCAGCCGAGCCTTGCGGGACCCCGGAGTGAACAGCGCTCAGCAGGGGTGCTCCCTGCGGGGGACCGGGCCGGCCGCGCTGGGAGCCGGCTGGGGCGGGGCACGGCAGAGATGACAGACACGCATGGAACAGACGTGTTCCAAATGCCCTTGAGGAAACCGCTCATTCTTTCAAGGGTGACTTTAGGGGTTATAAATAGATGCACATGGCAGGCTGGTCCCGGGCACACAGGGGCACGAAGTATGCGCTGATGGAATTTGCTGGAATCCTTGGGACACTTGCTCGGGCCCCAGGCCATCGGGAATGACAGGGCTTACTTAGCACAGAGTGCCAACGAGCTGAGCATTCTTCCAGAAGAAAGGCTTAGCACCGGGCCACTCCCTCCATTCTTGCGGTGTGACTTCTCTCTGGTCACACCAGGCCCGTCACCAGAACCATCCACACGGCTTCACGTCCACCCCGCCGGCCAGCCCCTCCACGCCCCGTCCTCGTGCCCGGGCCCTGGGCAAGCCTTCCTCGGCTCTCTAGGGCAGTGGGTCTCACGCTGGAGCCTGCATCAGAAAGTGCTAGATGTCTTGTTAAAATAGATTGTGGGCCCCACCCCCCAACAGCTGCTGATTCAGGTCTAGGGTGGGGGCTGAAAATTTGCGTTTCTATGGTTACCCGGGTGCTGCCACTGCTGGTCCAGCGGGAACCCTACTTTGAGGACCGCTGCTGTAGATTGTAAGAGCCTCTCAAATCTCCCTCCCCCCACTTCAATCCAGCACTTCCCAAACCTCAACCCTTTACGTCCACCTTCCCAAGTTCTGCCCGCCTTCCTACCACCTACCTGCACCAGCACATGTTTTGTAGTTTTATATAAGTTGGCTTGCTTTTTGGGTTCCAAGAAATGTACTTTAAAAAGGTAACTTCCTGTCACTGATATTCACAGAGAATCGGATCACTGTGCCATGAATGGGAGGCAAGAGTAAAATTAAACGCCATGAAAAAGGGACGGAGTTGTTTCTGCCCGGCGGGGCGCTGATGCTTTGTTGTAGAGGATGCTGGCTCTTTGTTGTAAAGGGAGGTTGGGGTGTGGGCGGGTGTCAGGGGCAGAGCAGAAAGACCAGCAGAGAGTGGAAACAGCAGCCCTTGGATTCAGGGGGTTTGCTGCCGGGTCTGGGCACACGCTCGGCCACCTTGGGGACCCCACACTCTGGGGGAGACAGCCCATTCCAGAGTGAGCTGTTCTCAAGTACAGACGCCACCGTGCCGCTCTTCCGCGAGCCTGTTCCGTGTCGCAGCTCACCACACCTGCAGGGCAGACCTGTCGCCCTGAGCCTGACCCGGGGGTTCCAGGCGCGCGGCACCTCTGGCCATTCTCCAAGGGTCGCAGGCCCTTCTGCAAACCCGACTCTGCAAGAACGGCGCCTCCGCCTGGTGCACCCTCACCCGCTTCCCACCCACCCGCCAGCATCTGTCTCTTCCTGCAAAGCACTGCCTGTTCCCCCTAGGAGTCGTCAGGCTTTTACCGAGTCGGTCCCGGATACGCCGGCCAGATGCCAGCTCCCATCCTAGAGCGGTCTGAGCAGGCTTTTCCCACCCAAGATAATTTGGGGGCAGTGGCGGTTCCAGGATCACGTGACTGCGAGCAGAACGCACGTGTGATCCTTTTTCTCTCTTGGGATATCGCCACTCCGCACACAAAATGAAACACGTTCCAGAAATCGGGATTGAAAATGTGGGATTTCATAATTTCTAATTTTTTTAAATGATGGTCTGGAAGTTGCGTAACTCTCATTCGGACTTTTTTCCCCTCTGACTCTGTGGTTTTTTGTCTCAGCTGACGCAGCAGTCGAGACAATCAGAGAAGATAACTCTCCCTGGGGTTGGGCCGTAACGTCCTCACAGCCTTGAAAGGGGGGTGTCTGTCCAAAATGCTCACAGTTGCAAGCTTGGGGTTCAAAGCAGGCTCGCCCGGGGCGACATCCCTGCCAGTCGCTGCTGTGACCCAGGTGGAAAGTCACCATTGCCCATAAGGCACCCAGGTGCCGGGGTTCCCTACACTCACGGCAACAGACCTCAACACACTCTGGAATGAGGTGACCTGAGTCGACGCTTCTTCAAGAATAAAGTCAAAAAGGGCAGGCCTTCCTCCATAAGTTAAGCATGAAGTTACCACGTGACCCAGCAATTCCAATCCTAGGAATATAGCCAAGAGAACTAAAAACACACACCCACACAAAACCTTGTATACAGATGTTCACAGCAGAACTATTCACAAAATCCAAAGGCGGAAACAGCCCAAGCTTCTATCAGTGGGAGAACGGATGAACAGAATGTGGTCTATTTAGCTTTGCAGTATCACAGCCAATGAGGTTTAGCCGGGGTGCGATTATTGCTAATTGAAAACTTTCCCCAAAATGTGGTCTGGTCATGCGATGGAATATTATTCAGCCATAAAAAAGGAAAGAAGCACTGATCCACGCTACAGTGTGGATGGGCTTTGGGAACATGGTGCGCAGTGAAAGGAACCAGACTCAAAAGACCCGCACACCACGTGATTCCACGTATAGGAAGTGTCAGGAATAAGCAACTCCAGAGACACGAGTAGATTAGCAGCCGCCAGGGGCTGGAGGGAGGGGAGGGGGAGTAGCTTCGGATGGGGTTCCTTGTGGGATGATGAAAATGTTCTGGAACTAGACAGTGGCTGGCGATGGTTGCACAACACTGCAAATGTACTAAACACCACTGAAGTGCACACTTTAAAATGGTTAAAAGGGTAAATTATATGTTTATGTCTATTTTACCACAATAAAAATTTTTTTCAGGGGAAAAAAAAAACAAAACATGGCCTGTCCTATCAACCAGCACCCAGCTCTGCCTGACCCGACCCTGCCTGTCCCGGGACAGAGCGTGCTCCATCTAGGACTTTACAAGGTGCTCCGAGCCCCCGTGCCGTGAAGGTCTGAGCATCCACTCCACTCAACAAACCGGAGACGAAGTGCAATAAAATTATGCCCCGGTTTATTTTCCTTTCTTGACAAGCCATCAGCCCCTTTGAGTGATGCTGGGTCTGCACATCTGGGACTGATCAAAAACCAGTGAGTTTGCACAAAAAAAAAGAAAAAGAGAGAAGCCTCCTGAGTCAGGCGCAGGCAGACACACAGGCACTCCCACACACAGCAAATTACTCTGGTGACAGAGGAAAGAAACATTCCAGGTCCCACAAGGACGAAGAGGTCAATGCTGGGGGTCCTGCCTCTAAAAAGTTTCAAATGCAACCTCCAAAAGGCCACATATGCAATCCGGGGCCTTTGAGGAATGAAGAGCAGGGGCATAAACACTCTCCCTCCCCGGCGCCAGCCTCCCCTGTCAAGCACATCGTCCTCCCCAGTCCAGAGGCGGGACTCTGGGAGCCGGCACTGGTCTGGGCCTGGCAGGCTCTCAGTGGGTACAGACCAGTCCCCGTTCTCAGAGTCGAGCCCCAGCCCAGAGTCAGCGCCTCCCCTTCCAGCTCCACCCCGACCGGGGCGGGGGACCCAGCCCCCTGGCAACCTTTGAAAGCACCCGCATGACATGAGATGCTTTGACTAGTAGTAAGCTCTGCCGTGACAGTCACATGGCTTGTCATTGACAAGCACCTTCCCCCAGAATCTGGGGCAGGCGAGGCCGGGATGGCAGCTCCGCCCCACCCTGGCTGCGTCATGTTGGGTACGTGCCTTTGTCATTCCGACCCTCGATTTACTCCTGTGCAAAGCACCCAGCTCAGAGCAGCCAGTGCGGCCGTCCATGAAAACCCTGGACACGTCTGGTCTGCAGTGAGTGCCAGACAGACGTCAGCCGCTGGGATTGCTATAAAGGTTGTTGCTGCTCTTCCTACTCTTACATCTTTCAAGGGACTCTGCGAAAATCAAAATCACCCTCTTTGTTTCTCCCCCCTGGATGAACAACATCATCCAGCTGTTCTACCTGGGCTCCCTCTCGGACCAAACCATACCTGCGTGAAGGTCAGGGTCACAGGTGGAGCTGGGAGTGGGCAGGGAAGTGTCTCAACCCAGAGATCAAGAGTGCAGGGTCTGGAGCCAGACCCACCTGGGCGTGAGAGCACCCCGCCCCAGCGGGGGGATCTTGCCTTGCTGAGCCTCGGTTTCCCCAGCTGTGAAATGGGGATCAAGCAGCCTACTGCCCAGGTGTGCTATGGGGACGATAATGCAGGTGAAGTGCCTGGCACGGGGTTCGAGCCTGCCACATAGGCACTAAAGCCCCAACCTCCTGCTCCTTCTCCTGTGTGGAAACGGCCGGATAAGGGGCAGAGGCAGGAAATCAGGAGCACACAACACAAAGGCCCCCGGGAAGGACAACAGTCACGACACAGTAGCCCCAATTCCTGGGAGGGCGGGCACGCCCGCAGGGTGCTGCGGGACTCTGGTCTCTCGACCCCAGGCCCTAGGCGGGACAGGCAGGCTCACCCCATTCTACAGGGCAAGGGACCCAAAAGCTCAAAGGGGAAACTCACAAACGCACTCTTGGTTTCAAGATTGCACAAGCTCCCAGATGCTTCTCTTGGCCAGGGCAGCAACTCACCTTTTGGCTGAAAGACGCCCGATTCAAGTCAGACTGCAATGGGCAGGCATCAGCTAAACCTTCCTGGCTTGTCCTCCCAGCCCTTGGCTACAAGGCTCTGGGTCTCTCCACCCGGGCAGCTGATCTCCCCAGGTCTCCAGCACAAGGAGTTATGCAGATGACCTCTCTGGCTAAAGAGATCCGGGAATGTGTTCCCCGAAACTTCAGGAACTCTGGCGTGGCCCCACACCGGGACACATCCATCTGAGCTTTGGAGGCAGACAGAGCCCTGGCTCTGCCTAAACAACTCACTTCACCTCTCTGACACTCAGCATCTTCATCCAAACTACGGGAAGAAGGCGGCTGCCTTGCAGGTTTGTTGCAAATGAAACCATAGGGACATGCGACCCTGTAACCCGCAGAGCATAATGCACATGGCACTGGATCCCCAGCCCTGCCCATGTGGGTAGAACACATTCTAATGCCTGCCGCATCCGTGCCATCAGCTATCCACTGACACCCGTGTGAACACAGGGACGCGACACATGCTGGCGAATTGCACAAGGCAGGCAAGAGAGCACACAGCCCGGAGGAGCACGGCTCTGCTCCCAGACCGGCTTTGAATGCCGGCTCCCTGGAATTCCTAGCTGTGAGGGCCTAGGCGAACGTCCTCGCCGAGCCTCAGTTTCTCCATCTGTAAAAGGGCATGCCGCAAAGCAAGGCTCCGGGACGCAGGCGGAGCGCGGAGCGCCTGCACACAGTGAGCCCCGAGACGGCAACTGCTCGGGTTTAGGGAGAGCGGGACTCGGCTTGCAGAAGGAGAGGACTCCGAGGCGCTCTTACCTCCGCAGGGCTCCGGGCACCACCTCGCCGGGTCTCCTGCGTGCAGCAGCGGCGGCGCGGGCAGGCGGGCGGGTCGCGGGGCACGGGACACCGCGCACGCAGAGAGTTGCGAGTGAGCCCCGGGGTGCAGAGCGCCGCCTTTTGTACGCGGCCAGGACCCCCCCCCCAAGGCCACGCCCCCCGGCGGCCGGCGACGCTGATAGGGCCGCGCAGCCCGCCCGCCCCGCCCCGACCCCAGGCCCCGCCCCGGCCCCGCCCCGCGGGCTCCGCGAGCGGAACAGGGCGCGGTGGTGGCCCCGGGGTCGCCCGCTGGGCCCCGGGCCGGCGTGAGAGCCGGCCGCGTCGGTCTCCTCGCCCCGGCCCGTGCAAGAATAGCTTCGCTGAGCGCTTACTGTGCGCCCCGCGCAGCGTCAAGCACTTTGCACCCGAGGTTTGCAGATTTACCCAACCCCAGCTCTGCGGCTCAGCGGGAAAGCGGGGGCTGGCGGGGGCTGGGGGGGCACCTCGCAGGACCGCAGCCCCTGAGATGGGCCAGGGCCGGGAATACAGCACACACGTGCGCTGAGGTCATTGCCACCCTCTCCACGCGGACGGAAAGTGTCACTCATCTCGCACCTCCCAATTTGCAGAAACGAGGCCTCCAGGTGGTACCGGTCGGGCTCTCGTGCAGGGTCCCAGCTGGCGCCTCGCCCTCCTCATCCCAGCGCGTGTCCACAGAATCCCTGAGGTGGGAATGACCCATTTCACAGATCAGGTTCAGGCCTCGCTCCGACTACATTTTGCCCAGAAGGCACTTGGCATCCTTAACCTGTGCAGGTATGTACATAAATCAATGTAGAGCCAGGAAAAAAGAAAATCACCTTTGAAATGTGTAAATCCAACTCCCCTGTAGGCAGGTGAAGAAACAGGCTAGAAGAGCTAAGGGACTCGTCTGTGCTCCCCTCTCCGTCCCATAAAGTGGACCCCGTCTGCGGGCACGGCGCTGGGCACAGGGCAGGAGGGAGCCTGTCCTTGTTGCTCATCCCTGCTCGAGACACCGGCATTAGCGCATTCCTCATTAACTCCCCCTAATGCCCAGGGCGTCACTCTGTGCCAGACCGACCCCTCTGGGGATCCCAGACTGGTGGCAGCATGTGGGGGAAGCGGGATGGGAACCGCAGGACGAGGACGACAGAAGACCACATGTGCCACGCGGATTCAGCTGGAAACCCTTGCCCAAGACTCCGGTGCAGTTCAAGTGCAGATAAAGAAAAACGCAGATGTTCTCTTTTATCTTTCTCCCCCCATTTCCCATTTCTTTTACTTTTCTTTCTCCTCTCAGATTTTGAAGCATCACTCTCTAATCAACTTTCATTCGTCCGACACTTAGTAAGCACCTACTATGTGCTGGGCCCTGTTTCAAGCACTGAAGGATTCATCAGTGAGTATGACTGTTCTGGAACAGTCCTTGGTTTGACAAAGGACAGACCCAAGGGGAGAAGAGATTTGTATTAAACCATGCTTCTGGGTACCTGACCCCGCGAGCATCCTCCCCACCCCCAACTACGTTTCCGACGAGGGACTGGGGCACAGAGAGCGCAAGTCACTTTCCCAAGGCCACACAGCTCCCGACTGGAGGAACTGGTATGTGAGCTCACGCCCTTGCCCACTCGGCTGCCACTCCCTGTGACCTTTCAACCCCGGGTGCGGGGGATGGAATAAGCTGGTCCCCACTCCCCACACACCCCAGCAGCGGGGAAGGGAAGCTACACGAACTCGGATTTTTCCGGAGCTCAGCGTTTGCATGGGGGGTGGGTGGTTGTTAATAACGAAACCCCGACTTTGCCAATCCAACCTCCACCTCCTTACAGATGCTTTGCATGGCAACCCTGCCGCTCCTTGCTGGCCCGGGACGGGGCTGGGGACATCCTCCCCAGGCCAGACATTCCAGGGACACCGTTGGCAGAGCTGCAACCAGAGACACAGCTCTGCAGGCCTGGCTGAGCTGCCAGTTCCGGTCCAGCCTGGCAGCCGCCGCCCCAGCTTCAAAGTATTCCAGACCCTCCTCTCCCTCAGTTTCCCCTTCCCTCTCTCTCTGTGGTCTCCCTGTCTCACCCCCGGGGCCTGACCGTGACCCCACTGCCGCTGACAAGGAGGCACGGGCGCGTAGGGCTCCACTTCTGCGCACCTGGTGAAGTCGCACAACCCAGTGGGGGAGGGGCAGTTATGGGCCCTGTGTCATAGATGGGGAAACTGAGGCTTGGGCAGGTGAAGGCAATTGTCCAAGGTCACTTGGCTGTTCAGTGGGGGGAGAGGGGTGGTTGGGACTCCAACTCAGGCAGTCCAGTGCCAGAGTCCCTGCAAGGGTCTGCGTGTGTGTGTCCCCAGAAGTCACGTGATGAACCCTAATCACCAACATGATGGTATTAGGGAGTGCGGCCTCTGGGGAGGTGGTGAGGTCATGAGGGTACAGCCGTATCAAAGAGGTCCCTGGGAGCTCCCTTGCCCCCGGCACCACGGGAGGACACAGCGAGAAGCCGCCAGCTATGATCCAGGAAGAGGGTCTTCACCAGACACGGCGTCCGCCAGCACTTTGATCTTGACTTCTCAGCCTCCAGAACTGTGAGATATGTTTCTACTGTTTATAAGCCACCCCGTTTATGGTATTTTGCTGCCCAAATAGGCTGAGACAGACCACGACCTTGGCGTCTAAACCATGCTAGCCGAGAGGACTAGGAAGTTTGGGTTTGCTCCAATATGAACTCATTGGACATTTAGGAGCTATTTCATTTCTCTTCAGTATTTCAGAGGAGCTCAATAAATAATTCTCTCAAAGGGGTTGTTATGGTTACTCTTGCTGGGGTGACAAATTATCCCGAAATGTAGTGGCTTAACACAACTGTTTCATTTTGCTCCTAATGGTACAGATCAAGAATCTGGGAGAAGCTCGGGTGAATGGTTCTTCCCTCGGGTCCCGCACGCACTTGCAGGCAGATGCTGGCTGGGGGTGCAGGCGGCTGAAGGGGACGTCCAGGCTGGTTCGCCCGTGGGGCTGGGAGCTCCTCGGGGGCAGCTGACTGAAGTGCCTCCACGTGGCTTTCCAGCAAGGCAGTCTCAGAGAAGTCACGCTTTTTACGTGGCGGCTGACTTCCTCCCCCAGAGCAGACCTCCCAAGAGAAGTAGGTGGACGGTGAGTGACCCTTTACGACCCAGCGTTCACGTCTGCCATACTCTATTGGATTTTTTTTTTTTTTGAGACAGAGTCTCACTCTGTTGCCTGGGCTAGAGTGCCGTGGCGTCAGCCTAGCTCACAGCAACCTCAACTCCTGGGCTCCAGCGATCCTAATGCCTCAGCCTCCCGAGTAGCTGGGACTACAGGCATGCGCCACCATGCCCGGCTGATTTTTTTCTATATATTTTTAGTTGGCCAATTAATTTCTTTCTATTTTTAGTAGAGACGGGGTCTTGCTCTTGCTCAGGCTGGTTTCGAACTCCTGACCTTGAGCGATCCTCCCGCCTCCGCCTCCCAGAGTGCTGGGATTACAGGCGTGAGCCACCGCGCCCGGCCCACACTCTATTGGTGGCATCGCAGAGCCTGCCCAGGTTCAAGGAGAGAGGACACAGACCACACCTCCGTACAGGTGGAGATGGAAGACGTGTTTATAGCCATGTTTAAAAGCCTCTCCAGGAGACAAGATATGTGTGCGCACATAGCACAGTGCCTGACAGCAAGCAGACACCAAATAGAAGATAACCCACACTCCTTAGGGCGCTACGCCAGGGAGCCCCCGGGAATGAGCTCCATCTTTGCAACTACACAGATTCGAGTTTGAATCCTGACTCTACCATGCCCCCGCTGTGTGTCTTTGCTCAAGTCACTGGACCTCTCTGAGCTACAGTTGCTTCCCTGGCTGGATCCCCCAAGGGGCAGGCTGAGTCCTTAGCTGATGTTGGCACCAGCATCGGGAACCAACCAGGCCCAGTTCAGATCCCAGCTCCTCCGCTTCCGAGCTGTGGGCCTTGAGCAAGTCACTTAGCGTTAGCATCTCTGTGTTCAGCTCCCATCTGTAAAATGAGGGTGATAATAATGGTCTCTCTCTCTCTCTCTCTCTCTCTCTGAGCATTAAAGGGTTAATACATGGAACATAATGCAGGACCTGACACGCAGCAAGTCTTAGTTAATATCATAGTTGTTAGGGCCAGCAAAGCAAAAAAAGAGAGAAGAGTTTTGTTTTGATCAACTTTTCCACCGTTTTGCAATCTCAGAATCTAACTTCCAAAAATAACATTTGAACTTGAATAAAATGGTATGTCATGGGCAGCGGGGACTCCTGGGAAGTCCTAGATTGGAAAGGACCGAGATGTACTGAAGTGTCCCCTGGGAAGGGACTGGTCACTCCTATCCTTGGAAATCCCGGCAAAGGGTCTGTTTGCTCTCCAGGCAGGGAGTTAAGTTACGGAGAGTTCGAGACGAAGGAAAACACCCTTCGGGTCACGATGAAGCCTAACTTGGCAAAAGGAACAGGCAGTCCCCAGAGGGACATCTGGGAGGCTCCCCGCCCTCTGCCCACTCTCTCTGGACCAACGTGGCTGCTACAAAGACCACACACGTGTCTGCAGAATGGTGGCGTGGGACCAGCGGTCATTCGATGCGAAGATCAAGTTCTTTCTTTCCCGTCTTGCCATGATTGCCGTGGGGTTGACAGCTCTTGTCCTCACATCCAATTTCTTATTCACCAGTTATTTTTCTTGGAGGCTCTTGGACAGGACGTCGGGAGCCAGGACTGGGGAGTTCCAGCTCCTCCTTTCTTCCTGCCATTCCGCAGCTGCAGGACGTCACCAGGCCTCCGCTTGGCGTCAAAGGCCACTGACGGTTTGAGTCAAGGAGGCACGAGGGTACCGTTTCGTGATGTGTGAACCGGAAGGACTGGAAAGACGGCCACACCTCTGTCTCGACAGGTGCCAACGTGACGCCCCAAGGCTGCGTGGGATGCCTCGTCTGCCTTTCTGGAGAGAGGGGTGCGTGGGAGGGCCGGGCATGGTACCCTGGCCGGACACTCTTTGGGGTCAGTGGAGGTGCTGCCAGCGGGGAGGCCGGGGGAACTTGAAGTTGCAAGTTGCAGAAACCCACCCGGGTCAGCTGACGCAGAGAAGGGGGTTGCGTGGGGGGATGCTGGGTTATTGCCGAGGCCAAGGTGGCCAAGGCTCTCAAAGAATTAGCGTCCGTGCTGGGCCGCCTGGCGGTACTCCTGCTTCTCACCTCCTGTACAGGACCCCTGTCCTTCTCCCTCTGCAGCCAGGCCTGGCCCGTCCCCTGTGGACGCGGCCATCCCACCAGCCTGGGGGGTTGCACCCCCTTTGTCCCGGAGCCAAGGTCAGGCCACGTGTGTCATCGTCTCCCTGCTCTAACTTCCTAGAGAGAGAATCTGATTGTCCCTGCTGGGAGCAGATATCCGCCCACGGTTCAACCAAGGGAGACCAAGGGGATGCTGTCGGGTCAGGCTCTGTGAGCTGGTGGAACCCCAAAAGGCCAGATTGGTGGGGACGATCGCAGCAGAGAGTCTGTGGGCACAGTCGGGAGAAGGCCCGAGATCCAGTGGGCCGACGGCTTGGGTGAGTAGTCTGCATCTGGGACAGAGGCAAACTGTGTCCCTGTTCCACGCCTGTCCTCGCAGATCCCAGCCTTTTCTGTGCGTGCCAACCTGGCTTCCAACAGCGACGTCTGCATCTTGTAGGGCTGAGGGCTGCCCCTGGGCTATCAGAACGCACACAGCTCTCAAGCGTGGCGGCCAAAAAGTGCCTAGGACTTAATATCCCCTGGGACGCCGCCGAGGGTATGAACACCCCAGATTCCTCGTCCTTGGCTGGGATCATTCGGAGCTGCTGCCCAATTTCCCAGAAGGATGCTCCACTTGGCCACGTGGTCGCTGGCTTAGCGATACACCCGTTATCAGCTTTCTTCTTTTTCCGGTGTCGCTCACCCATCTCTTTCCTGTATTTCCTGTAATTCCTGCACTTCTCAAATAAACTGCCTACCTTGAAATCCTCAGCTCAGGGTCTGCCTCTGGGAACCCAACTAAGACAAGGACCCCAAAGTTTGGGAAGAGGGACCCAGGAGTGACTGCTGTTAGGATATCGTGCGTGCATTCGTGCGTCCACTGAGTGTTTGTTGAGCAGCTACTACGTGCCCGTCAATGGACAGACACAGAAAGAACCCAGGAAGGCTAAACAGCAACATAAAGGAAAGAGACTTTTTATAGGGAGCTTGGGAAGCCAAAGGCTGAGCCATGGTGTTATTTAACAACATAGAAACTATGACTCGCGTAGGAACAGTGAATATGAACTCCCAGAATATCACGGGCACCTCTTCAAGTGTCAGAGGGAGATAGTTTAGGGAAAATTAGAGGAAATTCTTCATCCAACAGTGAATAGCAAATTTATCCAACTTGAGTTACCCCACAAGAAGTCGTACAGGCAGAAAATAGAAATAGATTTTTAAAAAAAATAAACGATTAGGGTCATGAAACTGGAGTTCATTTTTTATTCTTTTTGATGGCATTTGTGGAGCACTTTCTTTGGACAAGGCATTATGGAAGGAAAAAGATGAATAAAGCAGATGTGAGACAAAGCTTTTTTTTATTATTATTTTTTGAGACACAGTCTTGCTCTGTTGCCCGGGCTAGAGTGCCGTGGTGTCAGCCTAGCTCACAGCAACCTCCAACTCCTGGGTTCAACCTCAATCCTCCTGCCTCAGCCTCCCGAGTAGCTGGGACTACAGGTGTCAGCCACCACCTTGGGCTAATTTTTCTTTTTTTAGTAGAGACGGGGTCTCACTCTTGCTCAGGCTGGTCTCAAACTCCTGACCTCAAGCGATCCTCCCGCCTCAGCCTCTCGGAGTGCTGGGATCACAGGCGTGAGCCGCCGCGCCCGGCCAAGGGCCCACGTTCTCTAGCCTGGGTTTGCTCAGCCCGTCCTCCGGCGCCCAGCTGACGTGCCCAACCCCAGGCAGCCCAGATAGAGACTTTCTCCCAGGTCACCGGTGTCCCCAGCTCTGTCCAGACACTTCCTAATTGTCCTCGCAAAGAGCAGCAACCCCCCTGCCTGTGCTGGGACGCGAAGGTCACGGTGAAATCCAAAAGCGATGGACGGGGAAGTTTTCTCACAGCACCCCAGACGTGAGGGCACTTTCTGGGCGTCCGGCCCCACCTGGCACTCACAGGTGCCCGCTCGGCAGCTGCTGGGTAAGACCTGCGACATCCCAGGCCCACACTGAACGCAGGAGGAGGTCTGGTCTTCCTTCCCCTTTCCCTGGTGGGGGGGACCAGGGCCCCGAGGGGCTGCCTAACCTCCCCGGCGCACAAGGCCAAGACGGGGCGGGCTGAGATGCAGAAAGAAGGGCTCGAGACATGCCTGGAGGCGGGCGACAGCCGCACGGGCGCATCCACACTCGTGCATCCATTTATCCACAGGCCTGAGCGGCGGTCACCGCCATGTGGCGGCAGTTTCCGCAGAGCCATGCCCGCCTGACAGCGTCGCTGCTCCCCACGCTCCTCCTCCCCCTGTGCGGAGGTTGGCTCGTTCCTCCTCGCCGCTGACGCCGTGCTTGGCTGAATGATGGCGCCCCAAACGCGCCCACACCCTGATTCCCCAAACCTACGAATGTTACGCTGCAAGGTGCGTCTGGCTCCCAGGGCCCTTGTAACAGAGCACCGCAAACAGGGCAGCTTGAAACAACAGAAACGTCTTCTCTCAGAGTCCTGCAGGCCCGGAGTCCAAAGTCGAGGTGTCCGCGGGGGGCCACACGTCCCCGAAGGTCCCCGGCGGAGGACGCACCCAGGCCTCGCTCAGCTTCCGGTGCTGCCGGCCATCCCGGCGTTCCACGTCTCCGACCCTGTCCTCACGGGCCGTCTTCCCTGCGTCTGTGTCCACATTTCCTTCTTACACAGACACAAGTCGTTGGATGAAGCCATCCTCCTCGAGTGTGACCTCGTCTTAACCCGGCGACGTCTGCGAAGGCCGCAGCTCCAGGTGAGTCGCACCCCGAGGTTTCAGGCAGACAGCAGCCTGGCAGAGAGGACTCTGCGGGTGACGTCGTGCTGAGGATGCCGGGACGGGAGGGGCCCTGGATTCCCCAGGTGGGGCCGGTGTCATCACGAGAGGAGGCAGGAGGGTCAGAGCCGGAGGAGATGCGGCGAGGGAAGGGAGGCCGCAGCGATGTGACCGAGGGCTCTGGAGACGGAGGGAGGAGCCGCGGGTCGGGGAACGTGGCAGCCACAGCCACCAGAAGCTGGAAAGGCAGGAAGACAGATTCTCCCCCAGTGTCCCCGCGAACACTTGGGTCCGAGCCCAGTGAGGCTGATCTCAGACTTGCGACCTTTGTATTCACGCCGTCGGAAGCCGCTGCATTTGCGGTCGGTTGTTTGTTACAGAGGCCAGCCATAGGGAACTCACACGGACGGAGGTTCCCCGGGCGGTGCAGGGGCGGTGGCAATGAGTCCGCCCGAAGCACCGTTTCCAGGTCGAGCAGCCGGGCCGAGGTGGCAGCGGCGGCTCCAGACCACACGCCCGCTCGCCGGCGGCCCTGAGTCACCGGCCTGAAAGGTGCCTCCCGGGAGCCTCTTTTCCAGAACGCCCTGTGTTCACCCTGATCGTCTTCCGGGCAATCAACTGACACTTTCCAGATGCAAAAACTGGACAGCGGCCAGTCTGAGACTTTGCTCGGCCCGGGAGGACCCACAAAAGAGATTCCGGTGGGTTCTGCAGCCTGAGCGGCTGTCACTGCACCCGCCTCGTCCCTGGTGTCAGTGCCTCCATCGCGGGAGCCCGGAGATGCCTGCAGAGCCCCTGACCAAGCTGGACTGGACAGTGGCCGAGGTGTGGACAGAGAGCACAAAGTGTCCTGAGCGCCAGCCTGAGCCTCCTCCTGTCACTTCCCGTCGCGGCGGGTGTGGAGACGCAGCATCCTCGCTCTCTGAAGCAGGGCAGGCGGGCGGGGCGCGGTGCCTAGCGTGCCACCCTTCAGAGTCGCTCAGGGCTGTGTCCTTCTCGCCCCTTCCTGAGCCGACGCCTGGGGGAGGGGGAGAAGCTTAGGGTCTTCAAGGTTTTGCAGGGAGCGGGAGGGGAGCCCATCCCCAGATCCCTAACAGACTGCCGCAAACTGGTGGCCAACAACAGGAGTGTATCCTCTCCCGGTCTGGAGGCCAGAAGTCTGAAATCAAAGCACCGTCAGAGCCACAATCATTCCGGAGGCTGTGGAGGGAGGATCGGTCCTGCCTCTTCCAGCTCCGGGTGGCCCCAGGCGGTCCTTGGCTTGTGGCTGCACAGCTCCACTCTCTGTGGTCACACGGCCTTCCTCTCCTTATGAGGACGTGTGTCTCTGCATTAAGGCCACCGGGCCGTCCAGGGTGTGCTCAGCTCGAGACTGTCTCTCCGGATGAGATCACATCTGCAGAGACCCTTTCCCAATAAGGTCACATTCACGGGTTCTGGGGTTAGGGCTTCAATGGGTCCTTTCAGGGGCCACCGTGTAACCCACCCCAGCAAGCCTGGACTCCACCTCGGGCCACTGTCTCCTCACCAGGCCACGCCAAACGTCCAGGGGTGCGAGGCCTCCCCATGTTGGCGCCTGCGGCCCCCCCCACCACGTTGCATTTCAGGGGCGCCTCTTAACCCTTGTGCTCCCTGCTCCTCCTCCCTCAGCTCCGGGGGTCCAACCCAGCGGTGGCGGCTCACGTTCACCCCTCCCCTCCCACCCCTGGAGCCGGGGGCCGGTTCCACCTTCTTGCACTGTTGCAAGGGGGCCCCTTCCAGAATACGGGGTTTACTTCCTCTCGCTGGCGGTGAGCGCAGGAGTGGGAGCTGGGGGCCGTGAAGCCCGCTCTCTCACCGACATCGGTTTGCAGGACTCTGAGCGGGAGACTCAGGTTCTGTCTCCCCGAGCCCTGCAGAGCGTCCCTGGCTGCCCGGGCGGACGGGGACTTGCGGGGGAGGGAAACGCAAATGCAAAAAAATTGCAGAAATGCAAAAAGGGAAACATCCCCCTGCTGTAAAATATACGATCCCCGACATTGAGGGACGGCACCACCACTGACCCAATCTCACCAGCAGGAGGCCCCAGAGGCGTTTTTAACACCAGCCTCTCCAGAGGTGGGATTTCTGCACCGCCAAGCGTGCCGGGCACCTTCTCAGTGTACAGCTCCGTGGGCTCTGACAAGATGTCTACACCGGCATAACTACCACCACGATTGTGCAGAACAATATTCCCATTGTGTTCACACCCCGCCCCAGTTAGTCCTCACCTGCCATCTGCCTCCCACCTCCCCCAGCAACCACTGATCTGCCTGCTCTAGAATGTTCTATAACTGGAATCGTACAGGACGTTCAGGGGCCCTGGACAACTCCCTGTCCTTCCTCACTGTGAGACGCGGGGCACTTGCTCAGTCTCTCTAGGGCTCAGTTTTCCTTACCCAGAGAGTGGGGGTGACCACAGCAAGCTCTGTGGCTCAGGCGACAACCAATGTCCCCTACAGGTGAGCACATCGCGCTTCCAGCCTGTCGAGCTTGGCCAGGGAGGAAAGAGTTTAAATCCCCGCGGCCTTGCGGTTACCACAGCCTCCTGGCGGGCAGAGAGCTCCTCCCACCCCTTGGCGGTGAGCTTGGCCACGTGGCATGCTTTGACCAGTGGGCATCTGTCACGGCCGCGAGGAGAACATGCCCCAGGTGGCCCGCCAGTCACAGAACAGAGATGCGTGGAACAGAACTGGATCCAACCTGCAGCTCAAAGGCAAAACCAGCTGGGCCGGGCATAGACCGGGTGGCCCCAGCCCCTCGCTCCTCAAATGATCAGCAGACACCGCAGCAAGAACAAAGCCACCTCGGCATCACCGTGGCAGTAGATAATGGCTACGGCGGTCCGACCTCCTCTTTTACTCCACGGTCTATGAGGTTGGAGGCCATGTTGTACTCCCTCGGTGTCCCCAGCTCCAGCACAAGGCTGATCTTGCAGGGGAAGGACATCTCAGAAGGTCCCGGGAAATACTCACTGTTAATGTCAGCCCCGGGGGGAGGAAAAGACAGAAACAGGAAACCCAAGCACTGACAGGCCCTCCCTGGGATAGCTCAGGGGCCAAAACCATGGCCCTGGCAGTTGGACAGCACAGGTTGTAATTCCAGCAACTTCCTCCACATCACTGAGCCTCCCCTTCCTCAGCCATGGCCGGGGCTAATCATCGCGCCAGCCTCGCAGTGCTGTTGGGGTCTGAACGAACTAAGGTAGACAACGCTCTGCACACGGTGCCTGGCACCTTGCTCCCCCAAAATACCTCCTAAAATTGTTATTCGAGAGACATGCCAGCTATTCCATAATTGCACTTAGCAGTACAAGAACTGGAAATCGTTAAAGAAAAACATCCTTTGGCTAGGGATGCCTCGGAACAGAATGCACAGCTCTAGAGAGAGGGGAAGCGTGAAGGTGAGGAAGGTGAGCCCGCTCCTGATGGCTGGGCTTTTAACCCTTACCCTCGGCTCTCCCACTGTCCAGACTCAACTGTGCTCTTTTCATGATTCAAGTCACAGAAACAATTGTGAGCTTAGGGAATAAAATATACTCCAATCTTGGTTTTATTCTGTTTCCTACTGGTAACCAGAGGTACATCCAAATATGCATTTTTGTTATTGATCTTTTCCTTAATCAATCATCTCGTGATTGGTCTCATTATTTTAGGGAAAGCATCTATTTTCTATATATCCCTAATGAAACTGTTTAATTATCTGTAAGCGAATAATATAGGTAAATTGGAATCAGACAAGCTGTGCAACTAATCTAAAAGACGACAAGGAAAATGGGGGAAAAATAACAAAGAAGAAATAAAACAAATTGAAAACAAATAGCATGATGGGTTTTAACCCAACTATATTATTTACATTAAATGTAAATGTTCTAAACACTCCAATTAAAATGTAGAGTTTGTCAGACTATATAAAAAAACAAGGCCCAACTATATGCTGTCTACAAGAAACCAACTATCTATATACAAATATATAGATAGGTTAAAAGTAAAGAGATGGAAAAATAAGAATAAAGAATATATAAAATTCCTAAATGTATATAAGCCTAATAACAGAGCTTTAAAATATACAAAGCAAAAGCTGATAGAATTGATAGTTTGTTTTTTTTTTGAGACGGGGTCTCGCTCTTGGTCAGGCTGGTTTCGAACTCCTGACCTTGAGCTATCCACCCGCCTCAGCCTCCCAGAGTGCTAGGATTACAGGCGTGAGCCACCGCGCCCGGCCCAAAAGCTGATAGAATTGAAAGAAGTAATAGACAAATCCAAATCATAGTTGAAAATTTCAATACTCCTCTCTCACTAATTAACCACTTCGGTACGGGGCTCACTGGCCGCGAAACCTCGCCCACAGCCGGCACTCACAGTCCGCAGGATAGTTTGTGCTGTGCATTGACGACAAATCCGTTTTGCTCTTGTGTGATAAGGAAAGCTTTAAAGCACTGAAAGCTTTTTTAACTTTACAGACAGATTTACTTGTAATGTAAATCAGAATAGGTAACATATATATATGTTTTTATTATGTTATTTTTAAATGTTCACAATTTTATTTTGATAAATGAAAAATTAGAAAAGTCAATTCAAAATTATAGTTTTATTTCATTCATATCATAAAGAAATAAGGCAAGTTTTTGAATATTACGATAAATTTTATTCTTTGGCATGATAAATTTCGAAGCATGGGGATACACATAGGCCAACATTACATTGTTTATAATAGTATCTAGTACTATGTCTTTTATTATTTTTTGAGCATATAATACATCTTCTTAATGGATTTTTCCTTTTTGTTTTATCACTATTGTAAGGTGCTGGAAAATGTCTTTCTCTAAAACGCATGAGATTTTCTGATGCAGTACAAGGGTTGTATTGCCTCGATTCGGAGTACTGTTGTAGCAGTTTTGTTATTAACGCTAAAGTGGACGCTTGGCTGTGCCCGTTCATCTGTGGCTGTCGACTATAGTCGACGCTTGTACCGAAGTGGTTAATGGAACAAGTAGAGAGAAAACCAGTAAGGTTATAGAAAGCTTAAACAAAGTTGCCAACTAACTGACATAATTAGAGTTTATAAAATACACAGTATTTTAGAATATACATTCTTTTCAAATGCATAAAATATTCACTAAGATAGACCATAATCTGAGCCAAAAAACATATCTCAACAAATTTTAAAAGATTGAAATCTTATCTGACCACAATGGAATTAAAATCAAAAAATCAATGAAAGAAAAATATTTGAAAAACCTCCAAACACTTGGAAATTAAACAACATATTTCTAAATAGGTCAGTGAAGAAATCACAAGGGAAGATAGCATTTCAATTGCATGTAAATAAAAATATGACACATCAAAATCTGTGGAATGCAACTAAAGCAACACTTAGAGATTAATAGCATTAAATGCTAATATTTGAAAGGAAGAAAAGTCTCAAATCAATAATCTAAGTTTCCACCTTAACAAACCAGAAAAAAAAGAACAAATTAAATCTAGAGTAAGAAAAAGGAAATAATAATAAAAGTAGAAAATAATGAAATCAAAAACAAATTAACGGCCAGGAGCAGTGGCTCACACCTGTAATCTCAGCACTCTGGGAGGCCGAGGTGGGAGGATTGCTTGAGGTCAGGAGTCTGGGACCAGCCCGAGCAAGAGTGAAACCCCATCTGTACAAAAAATGGAAAAATTAGCCGGGCATGGTGGTGCATGCCTGTAGTCCCAGCTACTCGGGAGGCTGAGGCAGGAGGATCGCTTAAGCCCAGGAGTTTGAGGTTGCTGTGAGCTGTGATGATGCCACGGCACTCTAGCTAGGGTGATAGAACAAGACCCTGACTCAAAAAAAATAAAAATAAATAAAAAAGAATTGAGGACAGATGGAAGGAAGTGTTGCCGCCCATTTATTAACTGAGTGCGGCAGCTGGACTGAGCTCGGGCATCCGTGCAGTGTGGCCGCCGTGGGCAGGGTGAAGCGCTGCTGCACCCCCTCTGGCTTGAGTGGGGTGCTGGGGCAGCCGCCGTGGGGCCTGCTTCTGAGATTAATCAAAACGGCAGGGAGGTGGGGGGTTTCCACCTCCTGAGCGGCAGGAAGGGAGAGGTGGGGGGCGCTGAGTCAGGCTCGAGGACCAGAGGACCACGGGGCAGCCGAAGACAAGCTTGCAAGGCAGCCAGGAGAGACGAGATCTTGCTCCATCCCAGCATGAGCCAGCAGGGAGGGGACTGGCAGCTGTCTGCGTGGAAGATGGCTCTGGCTTCCCAGAATTCTTAATCAAAACAAAACACTATAAACGTATGAACTTTTCAAAGGAAACTGTTCTTCATTAACATTTCCCACCAACACATCGAAGTCATCTGAGCAGGCGATCCCAGCCTTTTTATGAGGCTTCCATGAAGCGCGTTTGCTGACACAGTGGTTGATCTATCACAACCAGGAGGCGCCTGGGGTTCGAATCCTTGCTGTGTGCCCCTGGGAAGGTCACGTCCCTTCTCTGGGCCTCGCTTCTCTCCTCGGTGGATGAGAATAATGAACGCCGTCCCCCTGCGAGGATGTGTGACGTGCTTAACAAGTGCCGAGTGCTCAATGGTCATTGTGCAAGGGTTTAATCGATGGGAGCGCTTATCATTATTAATATTTTACAGATAGATTCTCCTCTGAACGCTTGGCCCAAGGACTTTCACCCCCCAGTAACTGAGAGCCCCCAAGAACCCCTCCCAGCGTTGTTCAGGCTGGCTGGGGTTCTGCTCGCTCCGGCGCGTGGGGACGGGGACGGCCGGGCATCCGGGGCGACCCTCAGCCCTCCAGCGGGTGCCACGCTCCTGCTGTTTGCACGGCAGCATCTCGGGTGCCGACGTGGCCGGGATTGGGAAGTGCTTCGAGACCCTTGCACTTGGACTTCCACTCTTCCCACGAAGAGCAGAACTGAATCCAACTCGACGCGCAAAACATGGAAGAAAGCCAACGATGCACGCATGCCCAGGCGCGCTGAGGTCTGAGCGTGGAATCTGACAACAAGGGAGGGCGGCAGCTTCCCACACGTGAGTCTGGCGACTCCCACATGTGAGTCTGGCGACTCCCACACGAGCGATTGTCACGAAGAATAAGCTGTGAAGGTTCAGCTTGACAAAACAGAGTAAGTGTCTCCCGCGGAATGTGACCAACACCCCTGCAGAGAACGTGGGCAGCTGCCCTCTGGGGACGTCAGGAGTAAATGGGACCAGCGAGTGTGTCCATGTTAATCCCTCCACTGTCTCCTGGCCTCAGCTCCAAGGCAGCCAGCAACCTTCCGCAAGAGAGACGTTCCGGCCCCGATGCTCTCTCTAGTGAATTCTACCAAACACTTAACACATAACACCAGTGCTATACAATGTCTCCCAGAAAACACAAGAGAGGGGGATACCTCCCAATTCACGTGGGGACAGGGTTACCCTGATATCCAAACCCTACGAAGACAGATGGAGAAAAGAAGTTACATACAGACCAACACCCATCAGGAATACAGACACCAAAGTCTTCAACAACATGCTAGCAAATTGGATCCTGCAATATATTAAAAAATATAATGCCCCATGACCCAGTGGGATTTAGTATATACCACGCAAGGCTGGTACTACGCTAAAAAAAAAAAAAAAAAAAAAATCAATCAATGTAATCCATCATATTAACAGACTAAAGAAAAACCACATGATCATATCAGTTGATGCAGAAAACGCATTTGGCAAAATCCAGCATTCATTCACGATAGAAACTCTCAGAAAACCGAGTGTAGAATGAGGGTGGAACGGACTTCCTGAATCTGATAAGTTAGCATCGCACTCTGTGGGCAAAGACAGGACGGCTTCCCAAAGCCAGGAGGAAGGCAATGTATACACTCCCACCATTCCTAGTCTACAGTTTTTCGGGAGGCCTCGCCCATGAAATACAGCAAGAAAAAGAAATCAAAGGCACGTGGGTTGTGGAGGAGAGAACACGCCTGTCCCTGTGTGCACACAACCTGATTATCTGTGTAGAAAATCAGAAGGAACCTATAAAAAAGGCTTATAGAGAGCTCGAGTTTAGCAAGATCTCAGGACATAAGGCTGACACACAGAAGTCAGTCATATTTCTATACATGAGCAATACAAAATATATTGAATTAAAAAAAACCCATTTACAATAGCTTGCCAAAAATGAAAGACTCTGGCATAAATCTAACAGAACGTGTGCGTGATCTGTAGTATGTTTCATCAAAATGCTCACAAAAGAAATCAGAGAAGACCTAAATAAATGGAGAGATACAGCACGATTACGGATTGGAAGACTCAAATATAATTAAGTTGTAAATCTCCCCCAAATTGATACGGAGGTTTAACACAACTCCAGTCCAAATTCCAGCCTGAGTTTTTGTAGATACTAAAAATTGATGAAAGGCAAAGGACCTAGAATAGATAAAATGATTCTGAAAAAGAACCAAGTTGAACGCACACCGCCAGCCCCCAGGCTCGTGTTTTGTGACTCGGAGCCATCCCCTCCTGCAGCCACCCAGGTCTTGCTCTCTCCCAGTGACTGAGAACTCTTCCAAGACAGGAGCTATCAAAGTCCTCACCTCCTCTCATTTTTTATCTCCCTGCAACTGCAGAACAGGGCACAGAGGGGGTGTTCAACAGATGTTTGACGAATGAATAAACAATGACACTTGCAATTGGCCAAGAGCTGCTTCTGGTAAGGGCTGACAGCAGACCCGGGGGCAAGCATTTCTGGGGAAAACAGAGCCTGTCTGTGTGGCGGAGAGCTTGGCCAGACCCGATCCCTGGAGATCCCAGATCCCACTTGCATCACTGTGAGCTCTCAGGACAGAAGTCTCCTTGGCCATTTACAGTAATAATAATAGACTGAGAAAGTCCCTATAGACGTAGTTATTAAGTATCAATTAGGATTCAGTCTGGGACCATGGAGGGTTTGGAAAAATGTTTTCGGATTATTTTCCAAGTGTTTGATGAAACCCCAAGACATTTTTCCCCAGGCATTTTTTCCCCTGAAGTTGGAAACCCATAAGTATTTAAGGGAGAATTTAATCCTTGGGTTTAGGGTTTACTTGCGCTTAACTCATCTGAATGGAATGGCAGACGATGCCCAAGTCTGTGCCCCATATTTTAAATGTGGAATTAGATACTTGCGCGTTTCAAGTGCCTGCAACTGAATCTCACATTAATCCTCAAGCTAGTACTTGAGTTTCAAGACGGTATAAAGCTGGCAAGTGTACCCTTCAATTACTGGACTTGAGATAAGCCTGTTGGGCTATAACAAGGCCAAACCGCAGGACCCGGAGAACCTGGGACCCTTCGTCTGCGGAGAGGTGGAGGCTGGGGAGGGAGGTTGCGCCGGCTGCCCTGGGCTTGTGACACTCAGGCATGGAGACACCGAAGCAGAAAAGATTTTCAAATTTGAAAAGTAAATAATGTGCATTGTAGGAAACTTGGACTGCACAGATATTGAGCGCAAACAAGCCGAAAACCAAGCCACCCACAGAGACCCGATGATGCTTCAGACCAGCGCCTGCCTTCTGGCCTCTCTTCCCTGCACTTAGGGAACCGGCGTTCACGGTGGCGCAAATGAAGAGTGGGCTTTTGTGGTTCATCCGCCAGGGGCCCTTCTGGTAAATTTGAGGGAGATAGGCCGGGCAGCCCCCAGACTCACCGCACCGGCTGCCCAGAAACCCCTGCGTGACGGGGTCCACTCACCCAGAGCACGTGCAGCCCCAGGCCCCACCGCCCCACCCCTGGCTGTGCACCCAAGAGAAACAGGGCCCGGCCCCCAACAGACACCTGCGGGCACGATCCCAACAGCCCTAACATTGGGCGCAACACGGACATCGTCAGCAATGGCTTATCACTCCGCAGGGAGAGAGGACCAGCTCGGGCACCCACCGCGGCGTGGAGGGATTTCAGAGAAATGGTGTTGAGTGATCACCTTCGTTACGAAGCCTTTGATATGATGTTCAAAACAGTCAAACCATCTCTAGCCACGGTTCTCAGCCAGGGTGGCTGTGCCCCCCAGGAGGTATGTGGCCAGGTCTGGAGACACTTGGTTGTCACGGCTGGAGAGTGCGGGGCAACTGGCACGTAGCAGGACGAAGCCAGGATGCTGCCGAGCACCTACAGTGTGAGGACAGCCCTGCCCCACACAGAATTGCTGGCCCCAAATGCCAATAGCGGGAGGCTGGTGTATGACAACAGTCAGGTTGGCGGGTGTGGTTAGGGATGGGGACAGTGGCTGGGAGCAAGCCTGGGGCCTCCAGGGCGCCAGACATGCTCTACATATTTACATGTGTGTCTAAGCTGCACACACACGCTCATATACATGCCACCTCCCGCACCTCCAAATCCAGACTGCGCCCCAGCAAAGCTGGGGCCGTGGTTTCAGGTCCCTATGCCGTCCCCGCCGCCCCTCTCTAAGTGGGACGGAGCATGAGCCAGCGCGGTGCTCTCACTGGAGTGAATGACAAGCTTTGGCTCTCGCGTCTTCCAAGGCAAATACGAACCATATGAACACGCAGACGCGCGGTAGCCGCCCGCTCGCTTTCACAACATTTTCCACGCCGCCGCCGTTGCGGTGAGCAAGCGCACACAGGCGTCCGGCCTTTACGGGCGTCCCTGGGTTTTATTGCTCCGGCATCACCGCCCTCGGGAGCTCATCATTTCTGTGAAAAGGTGCTGGCGGCCCGTCCCGCTTGCTTCATCAGCCGCAGGCCGGTCGCAGGGACTCAGCAACGGGTCGGCATCTGCAGACCCAGGGCCGTCTGCGCAGTGGGCCGGTGGGTCAGCGTGCAGAGCGGTGACCGTGGCCCGTGCGCACATCCCGGCCGCGACTTCGTTCAGCCCGGTCCAGGGCAAAATGGCTTGAAGTGATGCTCCGGCCAGACTCTGCAGATTGCAGATCTCAGGCTGTGGCTGCCACTCAGTGTGTGGAGCGTGCACTCTGAACTCTGACCCAACGGGCGGAACAGCTGCCCAGCCGCCGAGTCTAACTTTTCCCAGTGAACTTTATATTTCCTCTTTGGTTCATGTTACATACTGTTGCCATTAAGACTAACAGCAAAACACTGGAAAAGATGTGGTTTCAGGAGGCAAAGACTCAGAAGTCAAAGTCCAGGTGGGTTTTACGGTGTCACCTTCAGGCCCTGGGGACTTGAGCCATCAAGCCCGGAGAAATGAGGCAACCCTCCAGCTTGGGAACATCAAGCAGGACTTTCAGCCCACGCAGACAGATACCTACGCATGTCCAAAATGGATTTCTAAAAGGCAAACCATGTCGCAGCACCCCGAGACCCTCAGAACTCTGGAAGTGAAATGGTGACCAGCGTTTCCCAGGAGAGACTAGAGGGTTGGGGTGACGGAGGCTGATCACAGCAGCTGGCGCACCCAGGGCTGCAGGGTCCTTGCGGGAAGACCAGGCTGCGCCAAAGCCGCCCCTGCTTCTCGGCGCTTCCCCTCTTTCCCGTCCTCCCTGCCCGCAGATCGCCCTTTCCTCCCCTGCCTGGTCTCGGAATGGAAGGGAAGCAGACTTGTCTGCCGTCGTCACAGAAGTGCGTGTTTTCTTCTCGGTTATAAACGTGGGCAAGTAGAAGTTTCACAGTTCTAATTCTCTGCAAACAGATCTCAGGTTGCTCCAAATCTTAGTGCCTTAGTCCACTTGTGTTACTATAAAGGACTGCCTGAGGCTGGGCAATTTATAACGACAGAGGTTTACGTGGCTCCCCGCCAGCTCCTGCACCTGGTGGGGACCTCGGTCTTCCTCCACCCAGGCGGAAGTGAGGGGGGCTGGCCGTGCAGAGACCGCGGAGTGGGGGAAGGGGGGAACGGAGGGGGGAGGTGTCAGGCTCTTTTAACAACCAGCCCTGGCAGGAACTGACAGAGCTAGAACTCGCCCTTTACCGCAAGCCTTACCGCAATCCGCTCATCAGGGATCCGGCCCCACCTCCAACGGCCAGGATCAAATTCCAACGCGAGCTTTGGAGGGTCAAATAGCCAAACGATGGCACTTAGGTTGGACTAGGTTGGACGCAGTCTGTGGTTTTTCTTGTGCACTAGTGACTTTTAGTTTTCATAAAAGTCCCACTGCAGATGGAAAGAAGTGTAGTGACAGGAAAACACCAGGCTCACGCAGCAGGCTCTTGCGCGGCGTGGGAAGAAGGGCAGACAGCGAGAGCCACGCCCTGCCCAACCGGCCCCTGCAGGTAACCAGACGGGGCTGCCCAGCACCCAGGCCCTCGCACTAGTATTCAGTGGAAATTTGGCCAGCAGTGACCGTCTCTCTGCCCTGGTGGTTCCAGCCCAGACGGGAGCCACCACCCGATGCTGCACTGGAGCTGTCTGGCTCGAGCGGAAGCGACCCGAGCTGACCGCATGGCAGGGAGTCGGGTGAGGGCAGGGCAAGCGGGGTCAAAGATCCAAGCAGGTGATGACCGACCCCTACCTGAGCCCCAGGCCCAGGGAGGTGCCCACTGCCGGGAAGGGGAAGGGTCTGTGTCAGGTCCCTCCCCTGCCTGCTTCCAGCCGGGGCAGCCCCCCGCTGAGGGCCCGGGACAAACCCAGGAGCACAGTGGTGTTCAGGATGCGGTTCGCACCTCGTGTAGGTGGCGTGGTGGCACCTGTTGCCGTGCTGGCTCCCTTCTCCCGGGGGGCCACGCCACACCCGCCCAGTGAGTCCGCGCTGCTGTCTCAGGTGACTCACTGATGAGCAGGAGGACGCGCCCCAGACGCAGGCGCTGTCGTTGACGGCTGTGTGGCCGCGGTGCCTGGGCGCTCGCTGTGCTGACGGGTCACAAAGACTGCCCTGCTCGCCCCTGCCAGAGGGCCTGGGTGGCAGCGCCACTCCCAGACACTGCACAGGTGAGACACCGGGCGACCCGCCCGAGGTCACGCGGGTGATTTGGTGGCAGGTGAGGCTGGCAGGCAGGCCGTGTGCCTTCCGGAGCCTGGTTTTTAAGCATCACGCTGCTCTGCTGGTTTTGTTTGCTTTAATGCCACGGCGTTGAGCGCGCACGCGGATTCTCCTGTTTCTCTGCAGCACCTGCAGCCTCTGTCTGCCACCCCAGCGACCCCTCTGTAAGCAAGGCCGGGGCCAGTTCCCATCGGCACGACGGAGACGGTAACTCCTCCTGGCGCCGGCAGAGGACCAGACGCCGGGAAAGAGCTCAGGAGCAGCCTGCAGACAGCCCTGAGTCTTAGCTGCTACTGCCTTTAAAACAAAACCCACCGAGCCTTAAGCCAAAGGAGAAACAGCGTCCTGCACAGGGTGAGGATGCAGGGAGGTGCTAGGGGGTGGCACGCAGGAACACCCCAAGAGTGGCCACAGCGGTGCCACTGCAAGTCGCCGGCACCCTGTGGCCAGCATCCCAGTGGCCGTGGACATGCTGCGGGTCCCAGACCCTGCAGGCAGCAGCAGGTAGGGCTGCGTCCTCATCTTGGTCTCGGCAGGGGCCCCAATGGAGGCCGCACTTCCCGCACTGTGAGGCGTGGTCCCCAGCGTGGCAGGGACAGCTGAAGCCACAGGAAACAGGGAAATCTTCCTAGAAAGTTAATTTTACTCGTTGCAGAGCTAATATACACTTTTTCAAGTCGCTGCATCAGCCCCGAGGCAGCCCTGCTCACCTGCGTCAGCCCCGAGGCGGCCCTGCTCACCTGCGTCAGCCCCGAGGCGGCCCTGCTCACCTGCGTCAGCCCTGAGGCGGCCCTGCTCACCTGCCTGGACGCTGAGCTGGCAGTTTTCTCTGCAGAGCACAGGCGTGGGACTCACCACCTGCACGCGGCAACCTAAGGCTAGACCATTGAGGGCACGTGTCAGCCCCACAGGTATCAGAAACTGCTTTCAGCAGCAAAAATGAATGGTTGCCTGCGCGGAGAGAGACAGATCGACGCTGCTGAGTCCAGGGCCGGTCCCCGCTGACGAAAACAGAACGGATGAGGGCGCGGAGCAGATCCTCAGATCTGAGGCAAATCTGTGTCTTACACAGGGGGCTTTCCATCTTTTTTTTATTAAGCAAAGGAATAACTTTTTCTTAAGTCAAATAGAGAATGCAGACTATTTAGAAAACATGTGAAAAGAAGAGTTGCTTTCTTTGAAGGACAAGTGGGAGGTCCAAGGTCAAGTTTACCAGAACCAACCCCAGAAACCCAAGGCTGCCATGGACACCTTAAACCACGCATACGGCCGATACCATACGCTAAACAGAACACACTCCACGTGGGTTAAGATGTTTTTTTAAAAACAAATTAAACCTCTAAAACAAACAAACAAAAGACACAGGGTTAGATTTTGTCCAGTCGCAGATGTGTCAACAGTAACACGGGCATTCCTTGGCAAGTTTGTATCAGGGAACCTTTCAAATGCACAAGCTACAACACTGTATTGGTTTGCAACAGAATGAAGCTATCCTAGTGTTTTTCTTGTCAGAAAACCAAACGATAAATATTCTCTCCCCAAAATGATCAATACCACAGAAAAGCATCTAAATGGGAATTTCTGAGAAAATGAAATCGATAAAAGTCTTTAAATGAAAATACACAATATCACTCGGCGTGAAATTTTAGAATCAAATCAAAATACTTTGTAAATACCGCAGCAGCTAGGCCTGGGTAAATTTCCTTTAACGCAAATACGGTACAGTGATTTATTTTTTTTTTTTTTTGAGACAGAGTCTCACTTTGTTGCCCAGGCTAGAGTGAGTGCCGTGGTGTCAGCCTAGCTCACAAAAACCTCCAACTCCTGGGCTCAAGCGATCCTCCTGCCTCAGCCTCCCGAGTAGCTGGGACTACAGGCATGCACCACCATGCCCAGCTAATTTTTTCTATATATTTTTAGTTGGCCAATTAATTTCTTTCTATTTTTAGTAGAGACGGGGTCTCGCTCTTGCTCAGGCTGGTTTCGAACTCCTGACCTTGAGCGATCCTCCCGCCTCGGCCTCCCAGAGTGCTAGGATTACAGGCGTGAGCCATTGCGCCCGGCCCCATAGAGTGATTTAAAAACTTACCTGCTGGCCGTTTCCGAGGAAAGGCCAAGTCGACAAAATACTCTTATGTTTAGCAACTCAGCACTTAGCAAATGATCGAGAAGTATGACCACAATGTACAATGGGATACGACTAAGTCTGTGAAACGAAACACAAGTACAACCAAGAAGCAAACCTACCATTTAAATTCCACAAGGAAAACTCACGCTTGCTATTAATAATTAAAATGACATAACATTTCTTGTTGGGGTAGGGATAAGGAAAGACAGGGAAAGACGAGAAAAGGGAATGAGGTGCGTGGTCACTTATTTCATCTGCTTATTTTTTTAAGCTGTGGTCCCTCACCCGCGGGCCACAGACCAGAACCAGGCCACGTCCTGTTAGGAACCCTGCCGCACAGTAGGAGGTGAGTGGCAGGTGACCCAGGGAAGCTTCATCTGTATTCACAGCCGCTGCCCGTGGCTCGCACCACCACGTGAGCTCCGCCTCCTGTCCGATCAGCAGCACTAGATTCTCAGAGCAGCTCGAACCCCGCTGCAAACTTTGCACGTGAGGGGTCTAGGTTGCGGCTCCTTACGAGACCTGACATGGAGCAGGGGTGGTGATGCTAGCGCTGGGGAGCGGCTGCAAATACGGATTATCATTAGCAGAGAGGTTTGACTGCACAGAGACCATGATAAACCAATTGCTTACAGACTCATATCAAGACCCTATCAGTGAGTGGCAACTGGCAATTAAGCTGCATCTGGTGGCAGGCTTTATAGTGGCGAGTTGATGTGCTTCAGTTGTACAGCTACATCTGGTGGCAGCTTTAAGTCAGAATCCCAGACTGATTTTAGTCCACGTGTGACCTGCCCATTGTTTTATTTACCACTTCCGTCCACCCCTCTTTCCTGTACTGCACACTTGTCTCAGGCACAGTGTTGGCAAGCCCACAAGCCAAGCCTGGCAAAAATGAGTAAAACATAAACGTCACTGGAGAGCTTCTTTGCAAAGCGAGAAAGACCCAACGATAGGACAGCAGAAGACTCTGAGACTGCAGACAAAACAACAGCTGCATTTAAAAGAAAATACCAAGAGTCCTACTTAAATGACGGGTTCACTGCAACAGGTGATTCACATTCTCCAAGCCCGCTTTGTACAGTACGTGGCAGTGGGCTATCCAACGAAGCCTTGAAACCTTCAAAACTGCTTCGCCACATGGAGACCAAGCATCCTGCATTAAAAGACAAGCGTTTGGAGTTTTTCAAAAGACAAAAAAGTGAACACGAAGAACAGAAGCAATTATTGAAGCCCGCAACTTCATCAACTGCGTCTGCGCTGAGAGCATCGTTCCTCGTGGCTAATGCATGGCTGAAGCTAGGAAGCCCTTCACGACTGGTGAAGAGCTGGCCCTGCCTGCTGCTGAGGACGTTTGCCGTGAACTTTTAGGAGAGGCTGCAGCTCAAAAGGTGGCACGTGTTCCTCTTTCCGCTAGCACCGTAACAGGACGAATTGATAAATGGCAGGGGATACTGAGGCATGGTTGTTAGGATTAGTGAGTCGCCGTTGGTGACAGTAAAAAATCATGCTGTGATATAGAAAAAAGGAGGGAGGGAAAATGGGAGGGGGGAACCTCTCCTTTTCTGCTAATTGAAGATTCAAAAACTTCCCTTACCCAAGTCACTACAGTTAATGACTTTGGAATTATTCAACAAGCACAACCTGAGTCTCGGCTCAGCGTCCACAGACACGTCACGCTGACCGAAGGGCCGATTTGATTCCTGAGGCGATGTCCTGCCCGACGGCTTCCAGTTGCTGGAAAAGGCATCTCGTTCAAAGAAACACGCACAACTTTTAAACCAACTTAGTGATTTTTATTGATGGGCGACAACTTTATACTCCTAGAGATCACTAGACTGTGTACATTAGGGACGCAGCGTCGTAGGAGAGCGGACAGGAGTGAACAGAGCAGAAGTACGGAAACACCAGTCTTCACACTGTGCCCCTTTCCACTGTGTGTCCACAGAAGCATGAATTCAACTGGGAATCTTTAATGGCAATAAAGTTACAATCACCCATCTACGCAGACTAACCCTTCACTCCAAACATTCGATCTGCAATGTGTATGTGAGCAGTGACCCAGCGCGCAATTATCAAAATGTATCTTTCCTGTTAGGAACCAGCAACTTATTTTTTGTGTTTAGTTTTTCTTTTGAAGTAAGAACTCTTTCTTCTTTGATAACTGGCTCATTTTTATTGTTTATCAAAAACTAAAGGGTGGGGAGGAAAGTGTGATGGATTAAAAAATTTCTTTTTTAAGGAAAGATAAAATTCATTTTCACAAATGTACAAGTGTTGTTGCTGGTGCGGGATTTATTCTACGAAGCAATTAGACTGGGAATCAAATGCAAGTTCCCTTTCTCATCCGAGGAATCAGCATCATTTCAGAAAGATGGGGGTTTGTGTATTTTCTAAAATCAAGCGACAGTCTGTTTCAACCAAATGATTTTGAT
>VBSM01000949.1:21489827-21518663 GCA_008086735.1 Cheirogaleus medius | reverse complement strand
GTTCTACCAAGCGGACTGGGCACACGGCGGGGGGTCACAGCAGGTCCACCCGGCGGTAGTACAGGAGGTAGGCCGTGCGTTCCGCAGTGGGTTTCACCACCTGGTACTGGTTGATCACCTTGACCGTCTGGTCATCGATGCGCAGCCAGCCGTTCAGACCGATCTGGAAGACGTCTGTAGTGTAGTGACCGCCCGTGGCGCTGTTGCCGTGATGGTAGACCACTGGAAGAGAGCGCCCAGCAGGTGACCCAGTGACAACAGCACCGCACACAAACTGGTCAAAGGCTAATTCCCTCCAAAGATGTGTCTTAATGTCCAAACATCTCACCAAAGTAGGGGAGATACAGAGATGTAATTACACAAAGCAATGCTACTTAAACTAAAAAATGCACCCAATTTACAATAAAAACTTTTCTGTAACTTTAAAGTAAGGGTATGTACGTCTGTATATATCTTTATCACATACTTAAAATGTCTAACATCTTACAGGATACTATCCTGCCGAGCCTCCAGGAGTACATACTAATCAACTTTGGAAAATACACAACCAGAGACCCGCTCCGTGCCCTTCGATCCAGCCAACTCCACCTCCAGCCTGTCCTAAAGAGATGAGCAGGGTCTGGGACAAAGACTGTGCTGTCATTTACAACAGTGAAAGGGTGGGAAAACTTTAATGTCTATGAGAAGAAATAAGATTGATTAGTAAACTACAACAACACAAATGTTTTCATAGAACAGATTAAGAATGTTTGGTGACACAGGAGTATGTTCATAAAATATTACATGAGAAAACAAAGACCCTAAGTTTTTCTGGGGACAATCTTATTGCCTACGACGTGACACCACCTGCAGCACGTACCCAGGGGAAGGAGGGACACCAGGACTGTTAACCATGGCTGTCTCAGCAGAGAGAAAGCAAAGAAAGTGTCCGTCGCCCACCAGGCCTTGGTGCCAGACTCCACAGGGAGCCAGCTGGCCCCGGCTGGCTGCACAGCCTGAGCACCAGCTGAGGCCATGGCGCTGCCATCCCCAGGGGGGAGAGGACAAGGCTGGAGAGACCCAAGAGAGCAAGCTGCCCACTGCCACCTCGCCTAGGGCCCAGCACCTCGAGGAGGGGCTGCCATCAGCTGCCTTTGGGGAGAACGTAAAGCCAAAAGGACAGTGCCTGGGAAGAAGAGAGACACCTGGACACCTTCCGGTGTGGCCCTGGGCCCACTCCCACAGACCACTGGCCGATCAAATGTCCCCAAACCTCAGAAGTGGACCCAGGTAGACAGGAGCTTGAAGTCCTGCTCTGGCAGTCCAGGCCAGAGTGGTGACTTTTCCTGTTTTGAGTTTCAGTTTATTCTTTTATGAAATGGTGATACCACGTTTCTCTCAGGACAGTTTTAGGGAATAAAAGAGACAAAACTATCTAGTAGAAAGGGATAAATGTGTACAGGTCAATAAATGGTAGTGTTATTTTAAAACACAAACAGGCTCACCAAAGGTAACACAAAGGGAGAGACGATAGACAAGCTAGAAAATTCTAATAAAAATGGCAGAAAAGCAAATAAAATTGTTGCAAACAACAATCAAAAAGAGACAAAGTCCAGGTGTGGTAGCTCACACCTGTGATCCCAGCACTCTGGGGAGCCAGGGTGGGAGGATCACTTGAGCTCAGGAGTTTGGGACCAGCCTGAGCAAGAGCGAGACCCTGTCTCTACCAAAAATAGAAAACATTAGCTGGGTGTGGGTGGTGTGCACCTGTAGTCCCAGCTACTTGAGAGGCTGAGGCAGGAGGATCACTGAAGTCCCAGAGTCTGAGATTGCCGTGAGCTATGATCACAACACTACCCTCTGCCCAGGCGACGGAGATTCTGTCTCAAAAGAAAAGAATAAAAAAAAGACACCAAGACACAGACACTAAAGGCTGAGGCTAGAAAGGAGAAAGGAGGATGAACAGATGGACAGAAAGACAGAAGGAAGAGGGATGAAAGTGTGCAAGAAAGACCGGCACTGCAGGAGGGCCTAGGCTGGAGACAAAGAAGGTCCCAGGGCCACGTGTCCGGTCATGGCGTGCCATTCGCTCTCGTGGGAGATGTCCCCTGACTGACCGTGGGGCGTGTGGCAGCGGAGGAGCGGGTGTGCCGAGGCCACTTTCTCAAGAAGCCCGACAGCACTGTACGAAGAGGACGCAGGGGACTCCAGCTTGGCGCGCTCTCCTGACCTAGCTGGGTGACTGGGTGCCACGGCAACTCCACGCACTGTCACCCCACAGGTCCTGGACCTGCAGAAGGGGACACCCCATTCTCCAATGGCCAGCCTGACATCCTAAAACTCACTCCTCTGGCTCAAAGACAGAAACGTCTGCTCTTGGGGAGGCTGTGTGTTAGGCTTAGCCCAGGGCCTCAATGGTATTCTATTAGATCCGCTACATCAAGTTTCAGGTAAAACACTCTCAAATGACTACACAGAACAGAACACTACATTCTCTATGTTAAGTGGGATTATGGCAAAGTTGTGCCTAGGTATAAACCCTTTTATCATTGCTTCAATAAGGAAGTAATGTTGTACAAATTTACTTACCTGCAAATAGCCGATAGGTTCTGTGGCATTTAAAATTCTTATTTTTAACCCCCGGAGAAAGAAGTTCTGAAAAACAAAATATCGACAGCCCCCGTCTATAAAAGCACTTACGGAAGGCTCAGAGTCACATCATCAAATGGCTAACAACAGTCCCCTCAAGTAAACTGCCTGGCAGGGCGGGAACAGAACAAACCTCCATCCCTTTAGTTGCATGAAAACTGATTAAGGGGGAACATCAGCCATGCAATGCGGTAACATACATAAAGAGCGACCAACCCCCTAAAGACACATGAGCGATATACTGAACCTAGGAAGTTCGCGCTGGAAACCTCTTAAACACAGATGCTCTTAAAAATGGAAAAGAGAAAAGCTACCCGCTTAAAAACAAAAACCAAGAATTAAAATATTTTGCATGTGAGTCACATCATAAAACGTCAAGTCCGTAACAATCAGATGGTACAACAACAGGTATTGGTCTGTCGGCTGCTCCCGGCCGGGATCCCTCCCCTTCCTCTTCCACGCAGCGCAGAGGCACCAGGGAAGCGCCCACCAGAAGATGCACTGTTCCTGGCAGCCATCGCTGGTTCCTTCTCTGCTGCCCACCCCATGACTAAGCTAGGTCCTCTCGTCCCCATTTATGGCATCTCTCTTCCCATCAAGTAATGGAGGTGGCAGCTGACACAAAAATACAAACAGCAAGCAAGAAAAGCGGTGCCGATACAGTCGGTGCCGCTCGAGTCCGCACGGGCGGCCGGTCTGGAGGTGAGTAAGATGCAGGCGTGTGGGTCGAAGGCTGCCTCCCCCGAGCTTCCTGCGGACGCAGTAAAACAGGAAGGACGACCCACTGCATCATTCTCGCTGGCATCTTCCTTCCTCTTTCTGGTCCTCAAATGAGATCAAAAGCCGATGTGCTGGCGCCTGCGGAAGTGGCACCGAGTGCGAGGGAGGGTGGACACCACGACTGGCTCGCGGCCACGCCCACCAGCTGCAGGCGCGGGGCCTGTACGAGCAGGCCGGGAGAGTCGGTGCCTGACTCTGAGGCTGAAGGTGTGACAACGCCCCGCGGGCACACATGCCAGCTAAGGGACAATGACAGATCCTCAGTCATCACTCCAGAAGGCGGTGTTGGGGGTGGGCCTGAGTGCTGTCTCCCAGTTCAGGTTCCTTCCTCTACACTTCCCAGGAACAATGTCAGACGTCCTCTTTTCTGTTCTCCAGACACGCTGATATTCTGAGAATCACCTCTAGCTTGTCACAGTCCAATCAAGCCTCAGGATCGTAAAATACGTTTTACACAAATTAGAAAAGTTTTCCTTCGGCCGGGTGTGGTGGCTCACGCCTGTAATCCTAGCACTCTGGGAGGCTGAGGCGGGAGGATCGCTCAAGGTCAGGAGTTCAAAACCAGCCTGAGCAAGAGCAAGACTCCGTCTCTACTATAAATAGAAAGAAATTAGCTCGGCAACTAAAAATCTACATAGAAAAAATTAGCCAGGCATGGTGGCGCATGCCTGTAGTCCCAGGTACTCGGGAGGCTGAGGCAGGAGGATCGCTTGAGCCCAGGAGTTTTAGGTTGCTGTGAGCTAGGCTGACGCCACGGCACTCTAACCCCGGCAACAGAGTAAGACTCTTCTCTCAAAGAAAAAAGAAAAGTTTTCCTTCAAGCTGCAACTTTAGCAAGACACACTTAACTTGGGGCTCTTTAAAAATGCTTCCAAAATGTGCCAACACTGCCCTGGTTCCCTGACAGATATTTGTGGCTAATTAAATGTCACAAATCTTATTTGTGAGTCACTGCAACCAGAGGTCAGAAGGAACTCCAAAAACTTTCTCACTTCACTAAAAAGGTCCATTCAACCAGGCTGGTCAACATGCTTGTTAATACTCAGTGTAAAGAAAATTATGTAGCATTAATCCATAAAATGTTTACAGAAAAATTATGCTCTTTTTGACAGGTAAAAGCTCCTATTTTCTAATTGAGTAAGATTATATGCTTTAGTCATTTTTGCCTCTTTTAAAAAGGCTATTTTCATGGGAATTTTAATATAAAGGTTTACTATAAGCCAAGAAATTTAAAACAACATCAGCAAGAGAACTTCCCCACTCTGGACATCATCCAGAAACGCTTCCTGATCTGCAGGAGTCACCAGGGACCGCGCCTTGTGTGTTACCTTTGCTAATTTCCAAGTCCACAGGATATTCAATGTTTTTGATAAGCTTCTGACAGCCACCAGTCTTCTCATAAACAAACCGTTTCAGGTGTAGCACAAGAACAGGAGGAAGCTTTTCCAGAGTCACTCTTCGACTTATCTCAACCTAAGACACAAAACACAGCAAGACACATTGTCCCTGTCATTTGGAACAGCAGACGTCATATCCATCTTCTGCGCAGACTCCTTTGAGAGCTGTCGCCTGAGAGTCCCACGGCACAGCTTCACGACCTGCCCATGACGCCGTGAGAACTCACCGACACTCTTTAGAAAGATGCACACATCCCTGTAAACTGCCGGGGGTTCTTTGGGTCCCTGAAGCCCAACCACGAACCAAGTTAAGAACTTTGCTCTGTGACATTAATGATGAATTGGTATAAAATGAAAAAGCTTAGTAGTACCTTGAATTACATATGTATTAACCCGGTTTTAAAATAACTCATAGCATTTATAAAACTGATGCCAGTATGTATCTTCAATCGGATGTTTGAAATAACCCTACAGCTATTTATTATAACCATTAGTTTTATTAATTTGCCCCTGAAGTACTTTCACAGGTCTAATTAATGCTGCTTTTAAGTAAAGCTAGAATTTTTTGTTAGCGAAAAGCATTTTTACAAACGATACTAAGTCCCTTTATCTATCATTCTCAGCACTTAGAAACTCCTTAGCACTTCCTGTGTTTATCTGGAGAATACTTTGGTAGAAATGTTTTGTAAAGTAACAATCCAAAAGATAACGGCACATAGAAAACAATTTAAAAAACTGCCGAGAGGACTACATACATATCTAGTTGACAGTATTTTAATGGGTATTAAGCTCATAAGTCAGCACTAGGTAGATTTATTAACCTTCCAACACCTGCCTTCCAAACCTACACTAAGATCCCAGGTGCAAAACCTACCCCACAGTTCCCCACATTCCTAGCTCTCACACCTGTAATCCTAGCACTTTGGGAGGCCGAGGCGGGAGGATTGCTTGAGCTCAGTTCGAGACCAGCCTGAGCAAGAGCGAGACCCCATAAACAGAAAGAAATGAGCCAAAACAACTAAAAATAGAAAAAATTAGCCGGGCATGGTGGCACGTGCCTGTAGTCCCAGCTACTCAGGAGGCTGAGGCAGGAGGATTACTTGAGCTCAGGAGTTTGAGGTTGCTGTGAGCTAGGCTGACACCACAGCACTCTAGCCCAGGCAACAGAGTGAGACTGTCTCAAAAAAAAAAAGAAAGAAAGAAAAGAGCACTGGACTAAATTATCTCGAGGATGCCTTTCAGTGCTTACTGATCTGCAACTATGATTAAACTTTCTGTCAATTTATTAAATGAGTAATCTGAAATTCTTATATGTGTCTTCTGGATTTCGAGACAAACAGACACAATTTCCAATCACCCAACAAAACTGGACATTTTCTACAGCAAATATTTTGTATGACCAATTTTCCCAAAGACCTTCACGTTTTCCCATAGAAAAACACTTCTGGCCTAAAATACAGTGAAATTTAACTTGGTATTTTAAAAAGCATAAAAAAAAAATCACATTCAAGAAAATGTGTTATTTTCCTATAGATATTTCCATACAAGCTGTTCAAACTTTCCTTCCTCAAACACCTGCTTTTCCAAGTGTTCTTGATCTCGTGTGATAACACACGACTACTATCACAGAGCTAGAACACTTAGAATCAATCATTCTTTCTGATTCGGAAGGCTCCATCAAGATGCTACCTTCTTTCTTGAAGCCTTCCTCCAAATCTGCTATGAAGGATAAACCACCCTTTCCTTGCCACTCTCTAACAACAGGTGACAACTACCTTTGTCTCAATCCCTGTCCCTGCCCCCACCCATGCCCCCTGCGAAGTCAAAATTTAATTACAGCAGAGGCAGAAGAAAGGGAACAGACACATCACGGAAGGACAGAAGGGTCTTTCCTAGGCTACCCAAGGCTGCAGCCCCCAACTCCCACTCCCACCAGCGTGGTCTGGGGCCGACTAGGAACCGGGCCACTCAAGCCCTCCCCCCTCGCTGTCCCGTGTTTGCAGCTGCTCCCCATGGCTGGCATCACTGCACAAGCTCCGCCTCCTGTCACATCGGTGGTGGCATCAGATTCTCAGAGGAGTGCGAGCCCCACTGTAAACTGCGCAAGCCAGGGACCTAGGTGGCGTGCTCCTTGTGAGAATCTAAGGCTGATGACCTGAAGCGGAGCTGAGGGTGACGCCGGTGCCAGCATCACCACAGCCAGCACACAGCTTGACCCCCCGCCCACCCTCCCCAACACAAATGCCCACTTCTCGCCCTCTCTCTTCCATGAAGCTTTACCACCAGGCTCTCATTAGCTGATTCACTTAAGCCAGATGTCTCTGGCTCCTACTAGTTTTAATTTTCAAACAAAATCACCCGTGAGACACAAGTCAGAAAATACGATGGCGAATCAGGCATAACTTCTGCAGATCCCCCAGGAGTTTGGCTTGATCAGCCCAAAGGAGACCCCCAACGTATTAAAGGTCTCCACGTCCTACTTTGCTCTTCTTAGAACACAGCCCCAAGACAAGGATAGCTCTACTCCAGCCATGCAATGTGGTGACAGGTTTTCTGTGTTAGGCTGCCTTGTTTCACTTGGTAGCCACCATATACTGCCTGTTATTTAAATACAGCGTCACAGGAATACTACGAACTGCTCAAAACAGCACCGTCCATAATTAGCCTGCATTCCTACATTCATCCCCCGCACACTTTTATGAATTCACTGCCACAATCTAAGGCATATAATAGAGAAGACATTTTCTCCTGCAGAGTAGAAAACAGGCATAAATTGGCACATTTGGACAGCCAGGAACTAACACGCTCTCACAGAGCAGACTATAACCCGTCTCCCAACCGAGCTGACAAGCACACCACTAAGCTATCATCTGCTATGCTCAACTTGTGAAGACTGAAAGACTCAGATTTTCTTTTCCAGATTAGATCAAAGAGTAACAGGCATTAGAACAATGACTTTGTATTTTTTCAATGTCCTTGAAGATCTACAATCAAATGCAAAACAGATGTGCTTAGAATCTTTTATGTCCCAACTGATCTAATAAAAGCTGTGCTCTACGATATCATGAATATAAATAAGCTATTCGGCCTCTGTCAGAGGATTTTACTGATTTTGTGCTATCATGACTAGACTGCCAGAAAATTAAATTGCAGCTTGGGACAAACAATCCCAAAGACGACCTTACCTTGTGTAACATGATTTAGAGCTAAAAGAGGTGGTTGGGATTATGTTTCAACTATTTCATTGTAAAAACATGGAAACTTTCAGTCCAAAAAAGTTAAGCAACTGATTTAAGAGGCAGAACTCAGATCCATTTCCCCTCACTCCTAATTCTGTGTTCTTTCCACCAAAGTAGAGTGCCTCAGTATAAAGGTTCAAGATCAACTGCGAATATACCTCCTGTCTGGTTTTCGTGGTATAACCTTGGACAGATTCTCTCGCCACCAAGCTTTCCAAAGCATCCTGGACCGTACGTATCTTGTCAGACTGGATATCCAACTGCAATGTGAAAAATGGTTGCAAAGTGGCAGATTCTTTTGAACTCTGCTGGTAAACCACAGACCTAAGAATTGAAAGCAAAAACAAAAAAATTTAAGAGACCACGCCTTGCCAACTTTCCCTTAAGATTAACAGAAGAGGAATAAACACTGAAAATGAGATTACTCAATATTACTTTCAAAAGATCACAGAGAATAGCCAAAAATATAATTAATTTTAAAATAATCCTGCTAAATACCACCTCCTTAGTATTTCTAGCAACTAAACCTACCAGTTGATAAATTTTCCCAGCTCAAGTGCTCTGGAAGAAAATATTTTTCAGTCTTTCATCTCCACGCCACGCTATTATTTAATGTACCAGTTAATAAATGCAACTATCTTGCCATGGCCTCGAAATGCTGACACATTTTATTTTGTCAGAGTATCATGGCCTGTTCTAATAAAACGGAGGAAATCCCAAGGTAAACAGAGTATTAATGGCATTTTCCCTTCAAAAACAACTTACAAGAAGGGGAGAAGGACGTGTATAAAAACAAGTTAACATTCCAGGAAAAAAGGCTACCACCCTTCCAAGAAGGATGCCAACGCAACCTTATTTTCTTAGCTGGTTTTTCATTTCATTTTTCTTTTTCTAAGTTTTTCTGAGTAAAAATTGTGTGTTCAGCCCATGTCTCATTTGGCCTCAGCAAGGAAACATTCCAGGAGTTCAACAAGGGATTCTATTCCTGCAGTCTGAGTGACCTAGTTTATAACAGAATGGAAAGGGTGTGGACAGGTACTCAGGCTTTCCAGAAGAGATGCTGTGAAGAACTAGCTAAAAGCTTTTCTGTCCAGGGTTTCACGAAGCATCTCCATGCTCCTTTGGAGTGACTTCAGCGACAGCCGTCCCCTTGGTTCCAAAAAGGAATACAGAAGTGGGAAAACCAGTACAGAAAAGCTGGTGAAGAAATCAAGAAATGGCCCTCTTAACTCAGCGGTCCTGCATTTTACCAAAATGCAACACAAGGGAAGAAAGGGGGAGAAAGGTGGTCTTCCTAGGGAACCTGAAAAACACCTGAAGAGGAATTTTAGAAGAAAATCTTCCAAATGGCTTGAGTAATCATGCTTAATGATAGCCGAAAAGAAGTTCTCAGATTGTAAGAATTCCTTATCTTTGCTTTACTAGTTTTCCAAAGGAAACATGGACAACCAATTTCCACACAAAGACCCCACAGAGGCTGAGGGTAGCAGCCATGACGGGAGCCATTCAATCCAAGGTAGCAATTTCTCCTGAGTGAACTCTGGTATTTTCCATTGGTTATTCTTAGACAAATTTGGGATCTTTGGGTATGCTGGCCATCTGTGGTCTTGAAATTTTGATACTCCACCTCTGCACAAAAATGGTGCTCTTGTTGCCTACATTTGAGCTGTTCCCTCACCTCTCCCCAGCCCCTGAGGGAGCGTTCCAACTGTCCTAACATCGGGCCGTGGGGCTCCTGGAGCCAAGGGCACAGCCTCCCCTCACTGCTGCTTGCCAACCCGGGTCTCTGCTTTCCCTGCCAACACGACACATCCCAAGGAACCAGATCTGGTAAAAGAAGTCACAGTGGCAATGGTCGGGAGCTGGGCATGTCCCAGACCACAGGGCTGGCATGGAGAGACTCCAGAACACCAGAACAGAAAGGGCCTGTGCAGCTGAGCTCACAGCACACAACACACAAGTGACTTGTTCAAGGACACGTGGCTGCTCAAGCGGCTTCTAAATCCAGTTCTACACAAGATCAGAAACTAGCTTCTGAGGGAGTCAGCACAGATTTTCAGAGGTTTTTATTATTAGCCTGTTGAAAGTTGCTCAATCTCAGTTGTTTTAGTGCACAGCAAGACTAAACCGTATCACCTTGATGTTATCTCTTTCAGAAACATGGCATTTGGGACAACGACAGACTAAGCGTCTCACTAAAACATCAGCCTTGGCGGTTACACTGCAAGCCCTTCGGAGAGGAAATCATGCTATGACGAGGCCCGTTTAGTACTTTTGACGAGTAAACCTCCCAGGAGATGGTACAGGTTTTACCGAGTTCCACATCGCAGTGGTATTGAAAGGTTCTCACGTAAACAGACACAAACCTTTCAAAAGGACTTTGTCAATGAGCAAAACACTGGTTAAGGGAATTGGCGCTGATCCAAGTGACCAGGGATGCCAGCCCAGGTCACGCGTCCCGCCGTGTGAAAGTACCTCCCTCAACGCTCCCTTCACTTTCTAGCTCACTTGGTTCTGATGTCTAAAATCCTGCCATCGATTCACAATAGCCAACACGCAGCAACAACCTAAGTGTCACGGACAGACCAAGGGACAGAGAGACTAGTCTGTGTACCCAGTGCAGTATTATTCAGCTGTAAAAGGAAGAAGACCCTGCCATGTGCTACAACAAAGGTGAACTGCAGCACTAGTGAAGTTAGCCAAAGAAAGAAAATATTGCATGATCCATTTACATGTGGACCCTTCAAAAAAAACCTCAAGTATACAAATATCGAGAAAGTGTTCACCAGGGGCCAGAGGGGACAGGGAGCAGAAATGGAGATGTAGGTCACAGGACACAGAGTGGCAGACGCTAGGATGAGCAAGTCTAGCGATCTAACAGCATGAGGACTGCAGTTGATCATAGTGGGCTGTGGTCATGATTTTTGCTACATGAGTAAATTATAGCTGCTTTTGCTACGCACAAAAAAGTAACTCAGTGAGACAATGGATATGTTAATTTGCTTCACCATACTAACCATTTTACTACCTGTATTTCCCAACATTGAGTTATAAACTTTAAATACACACAATAAAATTTGTTAAAATAAATAAAATTCCGGCCAGGCGCGGTGGCTCATGCCTGTAATCCTAGCACTCTGGGAGGCCAAGGCGGGAGGATCATTAGAGCTCAGGAGTTCGAGACCAGCCTGAGCAAGAGCGAGACCTCATCTCTATTAAAAATAGATAGAAATTAATTGGCCAACTAAAAATATATAGAAAAAATTAGCCGGGCATGGTGGCACATGCCTGTAGTCCCAGCTACCTGGGAGGCTGAGGCAGTAGGATTGCCTGAGCCCAGGAATTTGAGGTTGCTGTGAGCTAGGCTGACGCCACGACACTCTAGCCGGGGAAACAAGAGTGAGACTCTGTCTCATAACTAACTAAATAGATAAATAAATAAAATTCCTCTAATCAGATATATGATGAATTTCTTCTCTTAACAGAGCACATAGGTTTACTTAGCTTGCTTTCCTCTTTCCACCTAGCAGGGAGCAGCTGAACTTGACTGAGCAAGAGCAGTGAGGAGCTCACTGTGGCACACAGGCCCCTGGGGACGGCGCCCTGCAGAAATGCTCCAGGGGCAGGGCAGTGGGGGCGAGGCAGGGGCTGGCAAGAGAAGCATCAGGACGTGCCAGAGAAGAGCGGGCAGGGGAGCACGGAAGTGACCCATTGGTTCCAAGAGACCTCAAGACAAGTCCTGTACCTTCCCCCTTTAGCAAAATGGCAAAACCCTGAAAAGGGCAAATACTAAGTTATTCCAGAAAAGCATAAACCTGATGTGTCCACCAAAAATGCCGGTGATTGGAGTCTGAACAAAATCCGCCTGGCGGGTGACGGAGGTCTTGTTCCTGGGGCCCACTTGCTCCCACTCGTCCTCGCTCCCCTCGCCTGGCTCCTCCTGCTCGTACTCGTCCAGCAGGTGGCTCCTGGGCCCGTTGGAGATGGAAAATTCTGAAAAGGAGAGCGTCTGCTTAGGCTACTGTTTACGACAAGAACAGCAAAAAATAAAAATAAACAACGGTTCTGCACGAACCACCCAAACAGATTTGTCAACTGCAGTTTTAAACATGCACTGGGGTGTGTCCCACAGTAAGAGCCACAGCGACCAGGCGCATGTCCAACTCCGTGGATCCCTGCCTGCAGAAACTGCCGTAGAACACGTTCGTGGGATAAATAACTGGAGAAATCTGAAGATGCGCTTGGAAGTAGACACTGCCCTGCCATTACAGCTGGCTTCCACAGGCAGATAAGGGCCCGTGGCTATGTGGGAGAGGACTGCAACCCTCAGGGGACGTGCGCTTTAGCACTGCGGGGAGAACTCAACTGTTATCTGCAACTTAATTCTGAATCATTCAGGAAAAATGTGTACACACATAGTGTGTGCGTATAGGAAGAGACAAATAACGGTATGTTAACAATCACAGACTCCAGCAATTATAAAAGTATTCATCAAACTATTCTTTCAGCTTTCTGTATGCTTGATCATTTTCCTAATTAAAAGGTGAAGGAAAACAGCAGAGGTTTTGGGTAAGTTCTGATTTATTCAAATATAACATTCCTAATGATATAAGTTATCCCAATGAATAAGTAAGTGATATTTGAAAGGGCAAATGACTGTTGGCGGGGAGGGGAAGCGACTTATATATGAGCATGCAACATTTGTTTAAAGTAATTATTAAGAAAATATTCTCACAAAATTTTACAGCAAATAGACCAGAACCTACTTTCATTATTCGGTGAGAGAAGCTTCTTCAGGTTCAGCATTTCCTCATGTAGTCCATTTAGAATGAAGCCTAAGTACTCCTCGGCGTCTTCCTGTCGGCCCTGAAAGGGTCAAGTACAATCAAGTTAATTCCAACTGAGCACTGCCCAAGGCCTGTAGGATATAGTACCTACATATTCAAACCAGGCCTTTTCTAAAATTTAAGGAGATTTAATGTAAAGTATTTCCAGAAAATAACTTAAGAGTTTTTCTTTGGAGAGCTGAGATCCCAGGGGCAGGAGGGAAAGGGAAGAAGAGATTAAACACATAACTCTAAAGTGGAGACTTTTGTTTTCTTTTTCATACTTTTCTGTACCTTTGAAATATTCTATAATAAATGTATGTTGCCTTTATAACAAAAAAACCTATTTAAAAGTTGGTTTTTGTTAAGACCAAGAACTGGATGTCTAGGGCCAACTCACTGCACAACCGCTTATCATTCACTCTGGGAGCTGTGAAATTAGCAGCCTGTGTGCCGTCTCCTGTTTTTGATGAAGGGCAACTACGGAGGAAAGAACTGAAATAATATGTGACCAACTCTACCAACTTAAAGACTTAGCTGTCTTATACATACACACACACACACACACACACACACCAGCAAGGTCACTCAGATGCGAGTGACACAGTTGTTTGTAATCCCCATTGGTACTGTCTGATCCTGTAATTTATCATGATCAGTTCACAGCGTAACAGCCTATTCCAAGGATCTATACATTCTTCTGCTTGAGAGCTCTGGGTAGGCTGCTCTCTCCAAATACAGCTACACAGACAGCAGCTGTTTGGCGTGAGTGTATGCTCTACACGTGTGCAGTAAAAAAGGGCAAAAACTGGCACAGCCCGGAGTGCAGTAAAGAGTTCCAACGGCAGGCCTGGGGCTGATCTCCTTGGAAAGGCCTACAAGGTTGGCCCTTGGCCGGTGTTTGAGAGCTCGGATTTCAGAAGGGTTCCCACCATTCCAAGAACTGATAAGGGACTGTGTCTAACCCAGGCATCTTCAAACTACAGCCCGCGGGCAACACGTGGGTGTTTTTGCCCGTTTGTTTTTTTACTTCAAAATAAGATATGTGCAGTGTGCATAGGAATTTGTTTGTAGTTTTTTTGATATGTGCAGTGTGCATAGGAATTTGTTTGTAGTTTTTTTTAAAACTATAGTCCAGCCCTCCAACAGTCTGAGGGACGGTGAACTGGCCCCCTGTTTAAAAAGTTTAAGGACCCCTGGAACCTGTCAGTGCAACCAAGGTGGTTTATGTTGAATACCTGTTTTCCTTTGGGGGGGGGGGGTTGGAATTTTGATTCAAGCTAGGCAGAGGGTGCCTACATGACCAGTCCCCAGTAAAAACCCTGGACACTGAGTCTCTGGCGAGCTTCCCTGGTAGACAACACTTCACAAGTGTTATCACGATAGATGCTGGAGGAACTTGGTGTGCACCGTGTGTGGCTGCAAAGGAAGAAGAGTCGGAACGTTTCTTCCTGACCTGGCCTTGAGTCTTTCCCTTTTCTGACTTGGCTTTGTGTCCCTTTGTGGTAATAAACTGTAACCAGGAGTACACCGGCTTCTGAGTCGTCTGGGTCCTTCCAGTGAATCACCCGCCAAACCTAGGGGTGGTTTCGGGGACCCTGACACATCTAATATCAACGTAACTTTGAGAAGACACTTTTGTTCACAGCATTACTTCTGAGCATGATCCAGGAGGGGCTCGGCCTCAGGAAGCCGCAGTGCCCTTGACCTCTGCCTCCACCCGAGCAGGGCGGCCCTCCTCTGGCTGCTAACGCACATGGGTACTGTCTGTCTCTGTACTTCCTTTGGTGTCTGCTCACTTGGATTATACGTCCAATTCCCTCACTGAGCGATGAACTCTTTGAGGACAGAAGGAACATTTCATTCCATCTCCACACCCCCAGCACTCTGTACATTTCCCATTATCTGGGGAAAGTAAATTCTAAGCAAATACCAAAAGCTGCATTATTAGCGTTTAAAAAGCTTGAAACTCTATGCTGCCCCTCGTGGTACCCTACTACCCTGCCCTCGGCATTCACCCCTCTTCAAAGCAATGGAGCTTAGTTTAAATGGCCTTTTCTTAACTATTTCTTCCTCTGCATAAGTTTCTCTAAGTGCTATTTCAACTGCACGTGCTGATGCATCACAAACTCAGACAGAGGAGAAAGAAATGCTCCAGTTAAACGCGCTAACGGTGTCCCGGATTCACTCCCACCAGCTGTGAGGGTCCTTCATGCGGCCTCCTGGGCCCCTTGCCTTTAGTAACAAAATGTATAATAAAAAACATTCAGGTAAAGGAGTCGAGGACATTGAATAGTTACTAAGGCCTGTATGATGAAGTATGTTCAGTGTTCGAGCGTGTGTGAGTTTGATGAAGACGCAAGCTTTTCTGCGTACGGCCATCACTCCACTCCAACCGCAGGACGGTGCAGTGAGTAAGAGAGCTGCCCCCACAGCCAGGCCCTGCCATTTACTAGCCGTGTGGCCTGAGACAACGACTTTAGCCCTTCCAACTGTGACAAGGAGACAGTAATCACACTGTATTCACAGGGTTAACCAAGTTACGTGAGGTACTCGGAACATTACTCGGTGGACAGTGAAAGTCCCATGAGCTAGGCCTGGTCACGAGGGCTACCGAGTACTCCGCACATTCATCCAAGCGATTAACTCCACTATAAGCCCAGAGCTACCACTGAACACCCACCAAACTACAGCACTTCAGATGGAGGATCGATACTAAATACGGAAAAGTTACCAGACAAACCCGAGCAAAGGGCAACACCTTATGCTAGCAACATTAGAGCAGTCTCGGACCTTTTCAGAGAGGCTTGACTTGTTAACAGTCAGGAGTCTGTAGATATATGTGGGTTCAAAGGCAGCTCCAGGGCGGATATCCCTCACGATTTTATCCCCAAGAGCTGCAACAGAAACACGAGACAGATTTTCATAACTAAAATGAAGTCATAAATGATGAAAAGCAAAATTATCAAACCTCCCCCACCCACCCCCAGCTGAATGCTGAGAATGGCATAGGTGTAGCAATCCGTATTTAAAGACATTTTCCTTCAGTAAGACTGAATTTACCAAATTCAGTCATCTGATTCCTTAACTCCCAACAGGTAATGGCATCAAGAGACTTCATGTTTACTCACCTTGCCGGGGTTTTGGAGGTACTGGCATATTAGTAAACTCATTCATTAGCCGAACACTAAACATAGGGGAAAAAATGTTAAGTGGTGTATTTTTTAAAAAGACATACTTTTACTAAAGAGTTTTGATGGCTAAGTAGAATATTAATTAGTATGAATATAGCAGATTTTAGGTAACCAATGCTATAATAGCTAGTGAACTCAAATCTTTTCTGTATATGTTTTTGGTATATTTTATACGATATTAACTGGTAAGCACTAAAATGTTTTCAACTGAACCTAAATAAAGTACACAGATAAACGATGCTCAAATTCCACTTCTGGTTAAATTCTATATTAAATCATGAACACTTATCTTTTTTTTAAAAAAATGGAATTATAGGACTCATTTGCAAGAAATCAAGAACTGTGTTAAATTATTTACATTCTAATTATCAGAGGGAACCAACCCGCCCCCTTAGCACATGTTTCAGCACTTTACTTACAAGCTATCTATCATGGGTGTTGACGTACAAGGCCTTTGCACTTTTGAATACAGAGGAATGAACTTCATCAGGTGATACATCGGAGGGCATGCAACCAATGCCTGCAGTGTCTAAATGGTGGCGGTAAGGAAGTGTAAAGGAAATGGAACAGACACACCACATTTCCTAAAGACACATTACACAAACAAGAGCATATGAAAACTAAATAAGCCAAGGACATTGAACTACTTAGATATATAAACACAAAAAAGAATAAACCAAATAATCACTAGGATAACTGCCCTGTAATAGCCATATATAAGGATCTACCATACAGCCAGTAGTTTACATTCAAGAACGTGATTCAAACAAGATAATCAAACCAGTTACAACAAAATTTCCAGTTTTAAGTGGTCACTCTACCCTATGATTTGGGACCACTCACATGAGAATAAAACTTGCCTGATTCTGTCATTCACAGTTCAACAAGTCCTCTTTTTTAGGGGGTGTGGGGGTCAGGAATAACCCTGTTTATAGGCAAGATAAGCAGACCAAGTAATAAATCACATTTTTAGATGCAAACTCTGGGCTAGATGCCCCATGGAAGCTGAACTAAGTCAAATGCACCCAAAGGAGAGACAATTGCAATACGAGCCCAAGAAGGATACAGCATTAATGTAGCACCAGTTTCCTTTATTGATCAGCCCACGGGGTTGCAATGACACTGGTTTATGTATTAAGGTTACATTCTCCAGTAACTCTGAAAGAGTGAAGAAGCATATTTACGAAATTAATGACATCTAGTGAATAACTTATTTAAATCAATTCATATGCTCTACTCTGCAAGAGCGTTAGAAATCCCTTCAACAGAGCACATATCCAAAGAAAATGTGCATTGTTAAAGCTTCATTCAGTTCAACATCAAGTACATCATTTAATGATTAAAATTTTTTCAAATTAATAGTTTCCCCCAAACAGCAACATTTGTCTATCTTCCTGTGGAAATACAACTAAGGAGCACAAGGACTACCTGTTTTAATGACAAACAGAAAAAATTTTAAAACAATATCAATATTAGAGAATAGATTTAAAAGATACAGCCTTTTTCCTAAAACACTGTTAGCTAGGCATGCCTCATTGACAGCAAGCTCTCTCAGACACTAGATATAAAGGTGTTTGTGCAGAACTTGAGTTTCATTCACTTCTAAATCCCCAGCAACTAATACTGTACCCAACGCATAACAGTGAGTGTTCAATGGCTGTTCAGTGAGTAAAGATACTCCTTTTGGAGACAACTGTCTCCTACTAATTAAATTGTGTTTGCCATTAGAAGTCTAATTTAGCAGCTGTTTTATACACTGTAATTCCCTTATTCCATTTACAAACAAGTGTCTTGGCCGCAGGTTCACCCTCTGACATCTCTCTGTTTCACACTATGAATGCCACTTTTAAATACAATTAACCGTCAGAAATGCTTTAAAACAAGAAAACTTCTCCCTTATCCCATTATGAATTTCATAATAGTGATGGCTACAACTTATGGACACCTTTTCTACACTTAGCATGGGATTTACAATTTATATATGTTAACTGGCTATTATTCCCCCAAAAGTATGGGATCTAAATAAATGTATATTGATTGGCTAGACCTAATCCTTAGTAATCCAGTAGAACCACCACTATCCCCCTTTCATCCATAAGGAAACTGAGGCTCAGAAAGGTAGACTAACTTGTCTGTGACTACACAGGAGCGAGGCACTATGACCAGAGCCTGAACTCCATGATCTGTAGCCACACCACACTTCTCCTTTACTTTTAAATTTTATACCAGGAAAGAAAAAAAAATGGGCATACATTTGATATTAGCACCGACCTAAGGAATTGCTCAAACAAAAGCCTTTCTTTTATAAAATACGGTTTTACTAGCAGATTCTAGACTTAAGCACTAACCTAATAAAGAAATCAATTTGCAAAACTCAAATGTCAATACATACACCCCTCTCATTCCCTCCTTCCTGTGAGAGGAAGTGCTCTCTCTCCTCTGAGGAAGTATAGGATAATTCTTGCACATCTTTCATCTGCAGAAAGTAAAACACTACAGAGTCAATGGAATCTGTTCAGTTAGACTCACCTGCAAAGCTCCTCTCATCCCTCTCAACACGGGACACAGACCTGGGCCTTGAAATGACCAACAGATCAGTTACAGAACTGAACCCCAAGCCCACAGGTGATGACACCCAGCACGGTCTCTGTCTGAGGGGAGCACCGTGCTAGAAGCTTTGTCTGTGTTATCCCCAATTATAACCACCCTGTCAAACAGGCACCACTATCACGCTCCTTGTGAGATGAGAAGACGGAGGTCGCACAGCTGAACCGACCTGCAGGCTGGGTCTGCCTGACTGCAGCGGCTGAGCTCTCCCTCTCGATATATAATGGGCTCCTCTTCAAAATGCCTTTTATTCCAAGGTTTCGGAAACTTTTTCCCACAGGTTAAGGTCTTCTACTTAGAGTGGAATTTTACATTTGTCTTTAAGCCATACTACCACAACAGTCTATCACTTCCAGTGTGTGCCACAGAACAGCAATTAATTTACTGTCAAAAATCCGTGCATTTGCAAATAAGCGTCGGTACAAAGGCATAGTGTCTCGAATAAAAACTCCAGTATTACACCGATGAATCTTTGCTATAGTACTTTTGTGTCTAGTAACAAGTAATATTGTCTTTACATAACCCTAAGATTCAAAATCAGTTGTCTTCCTAACAGAGGGACCTTTGCTAAATGACAGACTGCCTTTCCCTGACAGCGGAACAGCCGTCTGCCGAGCTCTGCCTGGGCACCAGGTGATGGCGGCACAGCAATGAGTAAGAGGTGGCCCCGTGCCGGGAGAGCTTGTGGAGCAGCGAGGAGGGGACTGAGGTGCTGCTGGCTGCAAACACAACACCGCGCGAGCCAAGCTGAAGGCGTGCTGGCAGGCGGGGCGGTGGGAATATGCCGAGCCCAGTGGAAGGACGGCAGAAACACTGAGAAGGCTGGGCTGATGACAGCAGATGGAAGCTGAGGAAGAGGTACAGACACCAGAAGGTCATCACTGGCCGGGGTGGTGGCACTCTCCATCCAGAGGAGGAATACGACAGGACGGGCAGGTTATTGTTTGTTTTGTGTGGTGATGAAATAACGCGTTTCAGAGACGTTGGCAAGTTGTGCCCAGATGACACCAGGAAATAACATATTTATACTCACAGACCAGCAAATAACGTATTTATAATCGCACGAACACACACACAGGTCCCTGGCGTTCAGGACTGGAAGTATGCGCTCCGATAACACAAACAGCGACAAGAGCAGTGGGTCAGCACGTGACAGCGGAAGCCTGGCTGAGGACTGAGACAGGGTCACGGGCTGGAAGGAGCTAGGCAGATAAACCAAAATTTCTGGGAGGGAGAAGAAATGAAATAGCAACCTCAACTTACTCGATGATACAGAAGACAAAGCCTTCTAGGGCAGGGTAGGGGTGAGGATGAGGATGCAAGAGGGAGGTGGGGACAGGGCTTGAGGACACGAATGCCCACTCGGCACAGATACTGGTAGGAAATGGAAGGGGACTGACCAGGGCCAGGCCTACAAGGTCTACCTGAAATGTCCCTTCCATGTCAAATGTTCTAACGGACTCAAAAACATGCTCACAGACGGTGGAGAGCACTTCCAAATCACAGCTTAAGTCATTTATGACAAGGCTGACGCCGTGCGCAAGGGGGAGGCAGGTGCACAACGATCAAGAACTCGCTGCACCAAGCTCCACCTGAAAGCGCAGCTCCTCTCACCTTCTCACCCGACGACGAGCCCAGAATCACCTGCACCACCTGGAGGCTTAAATGCTCACCCTCTGTGGATCAGAGGACACAGCTAACTTAAAATTAACTATAAACTGATTTCTTCCCAACATATGTGTGGGAAACAGTGTGAACTGGTCAGACAGAAACCTTTAGTTTCGGCCAGGCGCGGTCGCGCACGCCTGTAGTCCTAGCACTCTGGGAGGCCGAGGTGGGCAGATCGCTCAAGGTTAGGAGTTCGAAACCAGCCTGAGCAAGAGCGAGACCCCGTCTCTACTAAAAATAGAAAGAAATTAATTGGCCAACTAAAAATATACAGAAAAAATTAGCTAGGCATGGTGGCGCATGCCTGTAGTTCCAGCTACTCGGGAGGCTGAGGCAGGAGGATCGCTTGAGTTCAGGAGTTGGAGGTTGCTGTGAGCTAGGCTGAGGCCACGGCACTCTAGCCTGGGCAACAGAGACTCTGTCTCAAAAAACAAAAAAACAAAAAAAGAAACCTTTAGTTTCTACACCAACCCTTCGCTCAAATCAAGGCCAGCTCCACTGTTTTCCTCCCACAATGTTAAAGTGAAGTCCTTTAGCATCACCTAGCGGTTTGTTTAATTAACTGCAAGTAACAACTTTTCAGACACATACCAAAACAAAATCAAAAGAGCAAAAACTCTGAAACACAGAACAGAGTAGAACAAAAAGGACCCTCAGTACATTTACTAGAGAACATACTCAACTAGCTTCTTTTGAAGCCTTTAACATTCTTTGAAAGAGTCCTCTGGTAAAATGTTCTTTAATGTAGAATAAATCTTCATAGACTTGGAAACTACAGAGAAAAGGCACTGAACAGATTTTTCTTAATGATTGTTTTAGAAAAATTGTACGTGGTGCCAAGTCTTCCATAAACTAAGACATAGTATCATTCTGTTATTGGCATCTGCTGATCGTGACTGCTGCCCTCAGAGTGAGACTGACTGCGGAACAGTCTCCTGCTGGAAAGCACCCAGGGCGCTCCACGCCGCACCTCCGCGGCAGGGCCTCGTCGCCGGCTGCCTCGTGTTAAATGTCCATCTCCTTCCCTGGACAGGAAGCTCCTTAAACACCGTGTCCTCACACTGCACCTGCTCAGCAGAGTCAGCCCCATTCAGGGTAGCAGGACTTCATGGCATTCTTTGTCCTCAGCCTGCTACTGCCATCCTGCTGGCTGCACGGGGTCTCCCTCCCTGCTCCTTCCCCCAACCCCTCCGCAAATGATCGCTTCTCTCATTCTGCTAATAACAGCTGCCATCTGTTCCTTTCTTATCTTACGACTTAGACTACCCTCAAAGCAAGGCCAGTCATTACTCAACCTAGACAGTACATGGCATACAGTAAGTACTCATTAGACAGCAACACAGGACAGATTAAACATCTGGAGATTAAAGTTGTTGGTTACGGCAAATGACTCCGTTCCCGTTTGTTAGAAATGCTCAACAGACTTCAAAGGTCATTTATCTCATGGATCGAAAAGTCTAAATAAGCGCCTCCATGGAGAAGCTTACTGAGGGCAAAGACCCGGGTCACACCTGGCTTGCCACTCCACTCATTCTGCAACCTGGAGCTCACTTAACTCCTCGCCTACAACAGAGATGACGAGCCGCACTGGGCAAAGCTACAGCGAGGATGGGCGATAATGTAAATAAACGTGCAAACACCTGGCATGACGGGCGGCCCGTTCCAGACTCCCACACTCCTCACTCCTCCACCACGCAGCAAAAGGACGCGGGTGCAAAGACAATCCTAATGCCTTGCGTAGAGTCAACACTACTGTTCTGAATTCTGTTAGGATGAATGAATCCTACTGCTATAATTCAAAAGGTAGGACTTGTAGACGAGCCAGTATTAAGACTGCCTTCAATTTTCTAATATCACTGCTCTACTTAATCAAGGTCCTCTTTTAACATCACCATTTCCATTTACTATCTTATTCCTAGCCTAAAGTCTAAAAAGTACTATAATTATGGAGGACAAAAGAATTAAAATGAGAAACGGTGGCCATGAGAGGGAAGGCAGGGTATGCTGAGGTTGAAACTTCAAATCTGACCTGCATTCCAAAGTCATCACAGGTGGCTTATCTATTTTACCATCTTTTAGGGCAAATAATCAGAAGTTGACTGTAGTAATAAACGTTCCCCCCAGAAGCCTTCTTTTCAATCCCTCGGCACTGGTGTAATTTACTACTCAGATAGCACTTTAGGAAAACGGCCTCCCCAGCCCATCTTTTCCATAGGAGTTGGTGGGGCTGCCCAGAACAATGTTTCTCAAATGGCCTGAAATGCCAAAATGACTCATAAAAGATACAAAATGAAACCCGTGTCTTCACTTTTGTAATAACTCAAACATTAAATGGCTGAACTAAAGTTCAACTTTCTTATGAAATCTGCTGACACACAGAAAAACTGGGCTGCTTTCTTTTGTCTCAAGACATACACGGTAGCTCACACGGGTTGCCACCAATCATTCTATTGAAATGACTTAATACATTCCATGGCAATACCAGTATTGTAAACTTTTATGTCAATATAAGCTATGATTATTCTTATACATATTTTACACACCAAATTTTGTTTTCCTAAAATTAGAATTTAGGGGTCATATTACCATTTAAAATCCATGAAAATACAAGGTGCAGAACTTTGATTCTTAAAGCTCAATAACTGGCCTGTAATCCACATTCTGATGTTGTTGACCTGCTATTCTATCATCTAACTGTCCAGAACATTCTCCAAGTGTTTTTCTTTTCCTCATTACCATCACTTTAGAAGAACACACGCTATCTTGGTTACCTAATCAGGTAGAGGACAGCAAAGTGACCAAAATGCACCACTACCCATCAGCTATACATCAACTTAAGTTTTATAAGTGGGAGAGTCTCAATTTGGTTATATAAAATAGAGACATATAATAAACATAAGGATATATGCATATGGAATCAGATATGGACTGAAGTCTCAAAGCGCAAGGGCAGATTCCTGCAGAGAGGTGCCATTCCTTTTTAACTCAGGGCATGCTGCATCCACACAGCCCTCGCTACTTTAGGGAGTTTGAAGAGGAAATGTGAAATATTTGGGAAATCGTTTCCCAAAGAGGGGGGAAGTACATTCATGATTTATAAACCAAAAGATCAGTCTTAAGATATACAGTCATGTGTCGCTTAACCACAAGGACATGTTGAGAAATGGGTCGTTAGGCAACTGTGGCACTGTGTGAACATCACAGGGTGTACAGCACTAACACAAACCTAGATGGTAGTCTTCTACACTCCTATTGCTCCCAGGCTGCAAACCTGCACAGCACGTTACTGTCCTGAACACTGTGGGTGGCTGTAATACAGATCATTAGGCAACAGGAATTTTTCAGCTCCACTATAATCTTACGCGACCACCGTTGTGTGTGTCGCCCGTCACTGACCAAAATGTCGCTGTGTGGTGCATGACTGTGTTTTCATTTACACTTAAATATGGACATGGTAATTCATTCTTCTGAGCAGACCCAACTTAAAACAACTTTGTTGCTCTCTCCAGCAACAATTTTTAGGCATAAAACAACCGTGCAAAATCATATACTAAACAAGTTTTGACTAACAATTCATAATAAATGACATTGCTAGACAGAGACATCAACAGAATTTTCTTAGAGCTGTTAAAGAGCTCAGTTTTCCTAGTTCTCCTTTGCTGGAATTTTAACTTATTAGACATTGGGCCTGGTCTCTCCCCTTATCCAGCATTATTTATATTCCTCAACAACAAAATACACTGATGCATAATTTAACACCTTAAGGACCGCTCACGTGTTTTCTCCTGTTTCACGCATCATCTGTTAAGGACCGCTCACGAGTTTTCTCGTTTTTCACGGTAGTTAAGATGATTTAAATAACGTGCAGTTTGCCCAAAAACATGCGGTCCCTGGCGTATGTCTTAGAGATTTCTATGCGGTATGAAAGGTGTTAAAAAGCAAAACATCAAATACAAAATAGCTCTATCTGTGATTTAAAAGCATTTGATACAATTTAGTTTAGAATATGACACATGCGTGTCAGTAAAAACCCAGGCAAGGTTTAATGTTCATTAAGAGCACATGTTCGATCTCAAGCATTACATGCACGTCAACTCTGCAGTCTGCGCTGACGGACGGCAGCAACAGCACAGATGACCCCCACGTCCCCCGTGTCTGCCGTCTTACTCTTCAATAGGGGGGTGTGTCATGTTTCGCAACTACTTTCAAACACACATTTTTAAGATTTCAAGTTTCCTTTTGTGGCTTCCTGGCTCAGTTATTCCTACAGAAAAACGGCAAATATCCCCTCTCAGACTGACACAAGCCACTCACTGAAACACACATCCCTCTCCAGCCCCACAGAGGCCTGTCGTTCGGATGCACCCCCTGCGGGGCAGAAGTCACTCAGTGTTCCAGTCCACACACACTCTTCCCTCGCCTCTGCTCCTCTCCTCGCAGTTTACACATAAGCAGCCGCCGCCAATGGAGCGAGCACTAACACGTAATCTATAACGAGAAGATGACTTCGCCACCAAGGAGGTGAAAGCACAACCCACTGACGTGGATAAACAGTCTACGAGTAACCGAGAGTTGAATGTATTTCATTTCAAAGTGTCTTCTATGTGATTCTCATTCTTCTTTTACAGTTGATTTGCCTTCCTAATTTGTGTTTCACTTCCAGTTGTATAAAAACTAGTTATATTTATTAAGCAGACTTAGTAGGGGAGATGGAGCAGAAATGTGGGCAGTCAAAATAAATAAACGAGGTTAAAAACCAACTAGGTACATTATTCTAAGAATTTTTAAAGGATTTTTTTTTTAAAGAAACAGGGCTGGCCTTGAACTCCTGGGCTCGAGCCATCTTCCTGCCTCAGTCTCCCAAGTAGCTAGGACTACAGGCACGTACCACTACATCCAACAAAAAAGAATAGATTTGATGTCTAAATTGTTCCCTTCTACCTTTTTCCCAAAAGTTAATAAATGAATATAATGATAAATATAAAAGTCACTTTCTCCGTAGAACCAGTTTGATACTAATACAAGTCAAATAAGAAATCAATAGATTTCTTAATAAAACTAGAATTACATTCAGTTAAAATGTTGCTTAAAATAAGTGGGCCTACACTTAAAAGTATGCCTGTTAAAGGGAATCTGTGGTAGTGGATCTGACATATAACAAATTGAATATATTTTATCAGTTTTATAAAGTAAATCTTTAAGTAAGAAACTATGACAAAAGGAACAAAAATTCCAACAATACCACTTTCCCTAAGCCCATATGATCCCAAGAGTGACTACTATTGCTGCATTATTTGACAGGAAGTAATAATGAAAATTGTAAGCAATTACATTCTATATATCCAAGGCTCAACAAGCAGGCTCAAAAGAATGACCTATTTTAAAACAAACTATACTTCTGCATAGATAATGAAAACATCTTCATAACTGGCCCAGTCAAAATCTGCACGGGGGGTGGAGGGGTTAACACTACATCCATTCAAAATAGTTACATGCACTGTATGAAGCAATGCCTTCCTCCATTAATACCAGCAATTGAGAGGCCCCGACCTTCAGTGTTTTACAAAGCAGGTTAACAATTAGACTTTAACATACGTAGAACATAGCAAAGTAATTACCAAATCACATCTAAAGTCATATGACTGAGTGGGATGAGTAGAATGTTTTAAAACACTTAAAAGGAAGCATTTCTTTCTTATTTTAAATAGAAATTGAGAAAATTTCCCAGGGATGGGAGGTTTTCCTTTGTGAAGTAAGTTCAGGAAGGAAAGTATAATTACAATGCTCTCATGACTTTGAACTTAGAATGCACATTTTTAAAAGCATCTCACCATGCATTTCTCATTATAGGTTAAAAATAAAGTTTTAACTTCAAAATCCACACAAAGGCTTACACCATCCTATCCTATGGCAACACGCCTTGCAATGAATACATTCTAAAAGTTATATTAAAGAAATCATCTGGCTTTTAAAAATATATATGAAGTCCAAAATAATGATGGCTGGGCTATCAATTATTTACTTATTTTAAGAGAACTCCAAAACACCAAGATTACCTAAAATAACATATCTTGTGCAAGGAATAAAATGCTTTATAAAAAAGAAGTATTGCTTGCTGTCAGCCTACTGTCATCAAAAGAATATGATCTTTTATAGAATTCTGACCATTCATAGAAGGGTATGCAATGGTCGGCTTGCTATTGCATCCGGGTAATGAATGCTGTCTGGCGTTCCAAAATATTAAATTAGAAAATATTACATAAGGCCTAAATGAGACAGCTTATTTTAACTTGGCTACGAGGACAAGAATCTGAAGAGCTGGCTACCAAGCTTCTTGGTAGAATCAAACCAGAAGAAATAGCTCTTGTTTCTTAGAAACACACAGTCATGTGCCATGTAACAATGTTTTGGTCAACAAGAGACCACATACACCACAGTGGTCCCATAAGACTGTAACAACTGACAATTTCCTCTTGCCTAATGACATCGTGATGATCCTGACCCTCTGTAGGCGTAGGCTAATGCATGTGCTTGTGTCTTAGTTTAACAAAAAAATTTAAAAAGGAAAAAAAATTCTTGAAATAGAAAAAAGGCTTATAGGCTATTAAGGATATTAAGAAAATAGTTTTGTACAATGTGTTTTAACCTAAGTGTTATTACGAGAGTCCAAAAAATTTTTTTAAGTTTTTTAAAGTTCATAAAGTAAAAAGGTAAGCTACAATTTATTCTTCAAGAAAAATATTTTTTATAAACGTAGTGCAGCCCAAGTGTACGGTGTTAATAAAGCGCACAGTAGTGCCCCAGGCCCTCACACTCACTCACCACTGCCTCACTGACTCGCCCAGAGCAGCTTCCAGTCCTGCAAGCTCCACTCGTGAAAAGCACCCTGGATAGATGTACATTTTTATCTTTTATATCATATTTTACTGTGCCTTTTTTTCTGTGTTTGGATATGTTTAGATACACAACTTACTACTGTGTTACAGCTGCCTGCAACATTCAGCCCAGTAACATGCGGTACAGGTTTGCGGCCAGGAGCAACAGCCTGTACCGCACAGCCCAGGTGTGGAGCAGGTAGTACCTTCTAGGTTCAAGGGCTGCACACTCTATGATGTTTGCACAACGACAAAATCACCTAACACATTTCTCAGAACAAATCCCCATCCTTAAGCAATGCATGACTGTATAAACACACATGATGCTCCTCTGCATTTCTGACTTCCAACTGTAACTTAACAACCTGTGAATTATGCAACTTTATATTTTTATTATGAACTGCTCCTACTTTACAGCCTTAGCACTTTAAAATAAAATGTTAACTTTGGGCTGAGGCCTTATAATTTTTCTTTTCCCATCAAGAGCTGACCTTGGTGTGTTAAAACTCAGTAAAATCCACTAACTCGATCCAAAAATAGACATTAAAAAAGACATTAAAAAGAAATAAACCAATGTTATTCACAAAATCCCTAAGAAATATAAAAAAGAAACAGTGCAAACTGAGTACAAATCAGGCGTTATCACACCAAAAGTATATACAGCTTTAACACAGGGCAAGTTCATGATACATCCACACCATGGAGCAGAATTACTTGATCAGAAGACAAGAAATGGAAATGTAATTTGTCAATAGGAAAGGACTGCCAATAGACATGAATTTTTCACTTAACATAAAGGTATGTACGACACCTACCTCCTCCCATTTTGTTTCTATGTTGCCTTACTTTTAGACAACATTAAAGACAAATTCTTCAGAAATTCCTATTAATACACGAGTAATCTACTATCGCTATGGGTAACAATCTACCACCACAGTTCATAAGCCCAGACCGTCTTAAATTTCGCATTCAACAGTCAATGCGATTTGCTCCCATCTTCACTCTCCATTTGTATCTTTTTAACTATACCTGCAATCTTTATGGCTACAGGATCCTCTGAAACTGGAACAAGCCCTTCTTTGACTTCAACCTGCTTTTCAGAGACCAGGGGAGATGTGGAAGGAGGGGAATACTTGGTTTCCACATACGCCACGAGTGAAGAGGAAGGAGGCTTAGAATCGTGGAAGAGACTGGCCCAGGACTTGGGCTGGCTAATGGGAATGGCGCCCGAGGCGGAGCCAGCGCCGTCAGCAGGAGGCGAGGCGCTCTCGGGTTTAGTGGGGTCCAAGTCTATGCTTTCCACGGTGTGCAGCTCCACCCCGTTGGCAGCTGTGCCCTCACCCGAGGATTCAAGTATTTGTCCATTAGCAACTCCAAGGTTTTCAGTAGTATCGGTACCGACACAGGGCTGCGCCCCAGCTGTCCTCAACAGGTTGTCTCTAGCAGCCTCTGCAGGGAAGCAGGACTGATCAAAATCAGTCCCGTGGACCCCCTCAGGCTGCTCTGCAGTCCTGGTGTCGCTGCTGAGTGCTCCGGGGAAAGGACCATCAGGGACATTGTCACTGACGGAGTCCGTGGAGTTCTGAGGGCTGTTACAAGTCCTGGGTGTAACCGACGGAGGC
>VBSM01000949.1:21423114-21441327 GCA_008086735.1 Cheirogaleus medius | reverse complement strand
AAAAAAAAAAAAAAAAAAAACAGTGAATGCTGACAGACCTTTGAGGACTCGCTGATCTTGTACGGCCGAGACACCCGCGTCTGCCTGCTTCCCTCCATCGCAAAAGAGATCGCAGCCCTGCAACGAGAACGGGATTCCTGAGCACGCAGTCATAACTCTAGGTCATTCGCTGGTTTCAGGCCCTGCTGGCAGATAACAAGGACAACAAGAGTGAAAACGGTCACATGGAGGAAAGAGAGAGGACAGCGTACTACAAAGGTCTCTTTTATGCTGTGTGTGGAGCCCTGGGTTGTTAGAATCGGGTAGAACATTTCACTCGTGTCCAGCATCGGAAATCTCACAGCATCATGTCAGTAAGCTCACGCCCTGTTACCTGCCTTCCGATTCTTAATCTGGACTGGGTCTTTTGGCTGGATCAAGGGTACGATAACAGGCATCACTTCAGAGCCCAGACTATGGCCCTGGGACCAAGCTAAGGGACTTCACGCCCCGTCTCAATTTAACCCTCACCAATACTTGGCCCGGCTGATGGCCCTTATCCCACTGCACAGGTGAGGATATTGATCTCTCACGGTTACAAAGCTGGTGAATGGCTGAGACTTACTACACCTGGGTCTGCCCAGCTTCAACTCCTAGCCCCTTCCCCACCACACAGTACTGGATGGGGCCTAGTCCTCGAGAGTATCATACCTTTAAACCTAGACACCGTCCTAAGTGCTTTTCCCTGTCTTCGCTCATTTAATCCCAACTACGGCCCCGCGGGGCTGGCACTATTACCATCCTCATTTCGTGAGGACGCTGCTGATAGCAGGGAGGTGAAGTGGCTTGCAGAGCACTGCACACTAGGAACTGGCAGAATTGGGATTCCAACCTTTAAACCCTTCCCTTACACCACCGTTTAAAAACAAAAAAAACCCTCAGGCAGGAAACCTCCGCTGGGGCCTAAAGGCCTTGCCTTGAACATGAACTTGAGCAAGTGTGTTAACCTCTCTGAACCTCATGGTCAAATCTATAGAATGGGCTGGTGGGCCAGGCATTTCTGCCGGCACTGAGACGCTAAGCCACTTACCAACAGCACAGAGCCAGGCTTGGGGGAGGGGGGTTGGTTAGAGTCTGGGGACACACACACAGGAAGGACTAAGCTAGTAGTGTTAGCACAAGTCACATACCGGGACTGAGGTTTTAAAGAGGAATTGTTTTCCCCCTTGCTACCTGAGTTCAGGAGAAGAGTCAATTTGTCACCTATGGAACAAACAGCCCTTGCTAATAAAGCACAATGTGACAACAAGTCAGCACTGATCCAAGATAACGGGGGACACCGGGAGGGGGCTGCAGTGTTCTCATGGGAGGAACGGACTGAGGCACAGGCCATCCGGTGCAGCTCCGCCCCCACCCCCGGAAGGAAGGGACAGCTAGATTTCTAGACAAACTAGCAACTCTGTGGCGATGACAAGCTGTCCCCACGCCCGGCCTTCCTGAGTGCCCCTAGGCTGCTGGGAAGCCCAGAGAGGGAGGGAGGGAGGGAAACCAGCATTCGCGCGGTGCCTACTGCACGCCCCTGCCGTCCTCACGCCGCCTTCACCTCTGAGACAGGTGCCACCATCACTTCCACAGCGACACACCCACGCCCTCGGTGGCTTGGGGGCTCGCCCAAGGTCACGCTGCAGAAGCAGCAGGTGTCCTCTCTCTCCACCAGCCCCGGCAGCCGCCAGGGCTCAGCTTCGCCCTCCGACGCCCGAGCTTTCCCTTCTAGGCCGAGATCCCTGGGCAGAGTCCCCAGCGCCGGCGCCGCCCTTTGTCCCCCGCAAGCGGTCTGGGGCTGCGGCTACCCGCGTTGGGTGTCCGCCGCCTCCCGTGCTTTTCGGGAGCAGGCGAAGGGTCAAGGCCACCCGCAAACGCAGTGGCGATCCCAACTCACACGGAAAAGGTCTTCTGGCAAACATGGGCGCAGAGGCCGCGTCCGGGACGGGAGGGTCCCCAGGGAGCCTCGTCCCCGCGCTCCTTCCCGGCCGCAGCGCGCGAGGAAACGCGAGGCTGCCGAAATCCGCACGGCTGCCCGGCGGCACTCACTCACCGTCCCGGTGTCGCCGGCGGGTCTCCGGGGACCCGCTCGCTCGGAGCCCGCACGCCCTGGCGGAACCGCCGGCGCAACGGCCGCCGGGCAGGCTCGAGGAGGCGGCGCTGGGGCGCGCCCGAGCCCGGCGCCCACGGCGGGACACTCACCTGCGGCCGCGCGGGGCACGGGCGCGCAGGCCGCACCTGTCCCACCTGCGGGGGCAGCGGCGCTCCCCACTCCCCCGCGGTGGCCGCGGCGCTCCGCTCGCCCCCCCCGCCCGCCCCGCCGCCCCCACCCGGGCACAAAGGGCCGCAGCGGGACCGCAGCTCGCGGGGGCCGGGACCCTCGGGATCCCCGCCCGCCCCCGCCCCGGCGCCCTGGACGGCGGCGCCCCCGGGTCCCGGCCGCGGCGTGGGCGCGCGGAGGCCCACCTGGGAGCGCGCTACCGGCGCGGCGCGGGGCGCCCGGGCGGCGGGGCCGGGCGGGCCGGGCGGGCGGCGCGGCGGGGCCCGGGCGCCGGGGCGGCGGGGCCGGCGGGGAGCGCAGCCATGGCTCCGCCAGGAAGTGCGCGCCCGAGGGCGGCGGCGGCGCGCGCGGCCAATGGCGGCGGGGAGGTGGGCTGGGGCGCGCGGGGCGGGGCCTGCGGCGGGGCGGGGCCAGGCCGGGCGTCCCCGCGACCCCCGTGTCCCCGAGGCGGGCGGCGGCCGCGCGGCGCGAAATGCCCGCTGCGTGTCGCCCACCGTGCGGGGCGCGGGGCGGACGGGGCCGGCGCGGACGGGGCCGGCGAGGTCCCCGGCCTCGGGGGACAGACCTGCGCGCCGGGACCTCGCGCGGGCCGGGAGGCGTCGTGGTGCGGCCCCGCGGCTCACCTCCCTCCAGCCGGGCGCGCGTCCCGGTGGCCAGGCCTCGGCCGGCCGCTCTGCTCCAAGTCACGCCCGGCTCTTCGCCCCACCTCCGGCTTTAAGCTTCCCTTCAGCGCTTGTCCACGGTCTGATATTACAATCAATTTACTTGTTCCTTTGGTTCAGTGTCCCTCCTCCCAACTAGAACCTCCCCAGGGCAGGGTTTATTGTCAGTTTTATTCCTGGCTGGACCCCCAAGGCTGGCACGCGGTGGGCGCTCAGCGCATTTAACCGTCGTCAGTGGATCTACCGATTGTCCAACTTCTCACGCTACGGCGGGAAGTACCTCGAAGACGTCATATGAAGTGAACGAAGCCAGACAGGAAAGAACACGCGTGTACTGTGTGCGCCCATGTCCGTGAGACGTCCGCGTGGGCACATCTGTAGGGACACAAAGTGGCTGCCAGGACGGGGAAGTTGGGGGCATGGGGGACGGCTGCTAAGGGATCAGGGATTTCTTTTTGGGATGATGAAAATGTTTTGAAATTAATATTGATAATTGCACAATTCTGAATATGCTAAAAACCGTGGTATTATATATTAAATAATTTAAAAAGGGTGAATTTTATGGTCCACGCATTCGTCACAAAAATGCTGTTACAAAAACAAAACAAAACCAAAATTTTATTTCTCTGTTTTTCTGTTCCCTTCCTTTTCTCGGAAGGATCGAGACTATCTTTCAGGGCTGCATAAAACATGACCAGATTTAGCCACTGAAGTTGGGCCAGAAAAAAAAAAAAGAAAAGAAGGGCAGGGTGTAGTCATGCCCAGGCACATCCTGGGCCTCTCTCTGTCCCTGCTGTTCAGATGGCAGCTCTCGGCCTGGCCCGCTGCCATCGCATGGTTCCCAGCGAGGGGCGCTCTGTGGCCCCGCGGCACCCTGGGTGGGGCCCCAGGTCCAGTGTGGCTTCATCACTGTCACCTCTGGGGCGAAGCAAGGAGGCTACAAGGGTTTGTGCAGTGACCAAATGCCTGCGTGTCTCACGCACACGGGCCAGGCAGACTGGCATGAGGTAAGTGCCAGCGATGTCTTTCTTCTAAGTGAGCTATGCCTCCTGAGCCCCAGTTTCCCCAACTGTAAACGGGACAGGAATAGCAGGGCCAGCCCGCTCTGGTCGCCCTGGCCTTCCCGTTCCCGGTTCAGTTCACCGCCCACTCACACCCTCTTCTGTCTGCAAAGCATCACGTTATGGGACTTTTTGGTGTTCACTTTTAGTAAGTGGGATTTTTGTTAAATATCATTAATTTCTTCAGAAACAAAAGTTTAGAGATGATCTTTTTAAATTAAGGGGAGTTATGGCAAAACTAGCCCCAGAACCAACCACCTACAGCAGCAGTCCCCAACCTTTTTGGCACCAGGGACCGGTTTCATGGAAGACAATTTTTCCATGGATGGGGGAGGGGCAGCGGAGCTCTGCGGCCTGATCCCTAACAGGCTGTGGACCCAGGGTTGGGGACAGCAGACCTACAGGATCCTGTAAATGATGTTCTCACAGAGTGGATCGCTGTCCCCTTTTCTATGGGGTCAAATACATGTTCACCATTCTAAACCTTACTTGGACATCAGAGTAAACTCTGAAGCCTTACTTGCACATCTCTGGCCCTTGCTGGACCCATCCCCACCCCAAACAAAGCTAATCCCCATGTTGGTTCCTCTGTACCTTGACGTAGGTGTCTCTGTTATTACGTGACTTCATGCACTCCTTCCTTCCTTCATTCATTCAACAGGCTTTCCGGGAATACCTGCTACGAGGAGACTGAGGTTCTGAAAGATTAGGTGACTCAGTGCATGAATCGGGTTGAGAACCCAGGCTGTCGTATGCCAGTGCTCAAACGGTTAACCCGTTAACCAGTTGACCAGCACACTCACTAGCAGGCTCCCTGAAGGGCTGCAGGCTGCCCTGCCTGCTGCTCAGGGGGGACAGGAGCGTCTCTCTGGCTCCTTCTCAAGACCGTCTGGAAGGGGGGTGCCTCCAAGCCACAGGCCGGGCCACCCCCAGAACAGCCGGGGCTGGCAGGGGCGGGCCTGCCACGGCTGCCACTGCAGCTGCAGCACTTTTCTCTGCAGGGAGGAGGCGGGGAGGAGGAGGAGGCGGGGAGGAGAAGGGGGCCGGTTCTCCAGACACCCTGTTCTTCTCACCAAAGGTTTGTCCTTGGCCCAGATTCCCTTCCAAAGGCTGAGTAATCTAGAAAAATCGCAGCCTAACGTAAAAGAGCAGGCCTGGGGGCCAACCTGGATCGCGCCCGCACGTCTGCACGTGGGATTCTTGGCCCGCACGCTCCTGTGCGTTTGTAACTGTTGGACCAGAGGACGGGAAGCAACAGATGCCTCCAGAGTATCAAACCACTGAATGGGTAGAGCTTGGGTGGTCCCTGACATCAGATTAAAGGAAAAGACCTCCCCTCCGTTGGCACGTTCCACTTCCTCCTTCTTTCTCCTTGCCAATATTTTTCTCCCAGCTCTGCCTCGATTTGAGCCCTGGTCTGGCCACTCCCACCTGTGTGAACTGGATTAGCTACTTAGCTTCGTCATGCCTCAGTTTCCCCATCTTCAAATGGAGCACTTGTTCCTCTCTCATGGGGTTGTCATGAGAGTTCAAAGAATTAGTACATGCCAACCGCTTTGAACAGTGCCCGGTCCATAAAGCTCCGTAAACACTAGCTTTTGCTGAGGATACTGGACACTCTACCGATTAGAGAGATGTTCTTTGGTTTAAGCCTTTAGCTCTCTTTAAAACAGAAATCATCTGGAATGGACACTTTTTATTAGTCATTTATACTGTAGCTCCGGGCACATTTTAGAGATCATGTTTTGATTGGAGGGAGAGGAAGATTCCAGCCCCCAGACAGGCACGGAGGAGGGAGGGCCAGCAGGTGTCAGGTAGGAGGCTCCTGTACATTCGGGTTACCTGCACCAACTCTTGCTGTGAGGTCTGCCGGGTTAGAACTGTTCTCACGCAGAATTGCCACTGAGGTCTCTAAGCAGGCTGGCATTGCCCACAGCCTGGGTCCTCCAGGGCACGCTGGGCCTGACCACATGTCTCTCTTTCTGTCAATTGTTAAAATGCAGTAGCTTGGGGGCTTAGCATGTCCAGGATGCAAACCTGGCTGAGCTCCAGGCTCAGCAGGTAACCCTGAGCAAGCCACGTCTCCGCTGGAATCTTCAAATCTCTCCTCTATAAAACTAGATAACACTAGACTAGGCACTAGAACTGCGCCAAGCGAAACAGTCACCACCAGCCACATGAGGCTATTTCACTTTCAATTTTAATTAGTTAAGATTTACATAAAATTAAAAATTCAGGCCGGGCGTGGTGGCTCACGCCTGCAATCCTAGCACTCTGGGAGGCCGAGGCGGGAGGATCATTTGAGCTCAGATGTTCAAGACCAGCCTGGGCAAGAGCGAGACCCCCGTCTCTACTAAAAATAGAAAGAAATTAATTGGACAACTAAAAATATATAGAAAAAATTAGCCGGGCATGGTGGCACATGCCTGTAGTCCCAGCTACTCGGGAGGCTGAGGCAGGAGGATTGCTTGAGCCCAGGAGTTGGAGGTTGCTGTGAGCTGTGATGACGCCATGGCACACTAGCCCGGGCAACAGAGCAAGACTCTGTCTCAAAAAATAAAATAAAATAAAATAAAAATAAAAATTCAGTTTCTCAGTTGCACCAACCACATTTCAAGTCCTCAGTAGCCATGTGGGTTAGTGGCTGCCATATTGGACAGTGAAGATTACAGAACATTGACATCGTCACAGAGAGGTCTGGATGTGCTGCCCCAGAGCAGCTGCATGGCTTTGAGCAAGTCACTTACCACTCTGGGCCTCAGTTTCCTCACCTGCAAAACGGGAGTTAATCTACTGACCAGCAAATACTTACTGAGTGCCTGCCATGTGCCAGGTACCCCGGTAGGAGCTGAGGACACAGTGTTAATCAATGCAGATTAGAAAAATCATTGCCCTCATAAAGCTGACCTTCTAGAAGAAGGAAAATAATAGCATTCATCTCCTAGTGTTATTTTGCGGATTAAATGTGTTAGAGCGGGAAAAACATTTAACATGGTGCCTGGCATATTCTAAGTGCTAAGTAAATGTTGGCTGCTATTATTACTAGTAATCCGGCCAGCTCCCTTCTCCCGTAGCTCTGCTACTGAGGGTGGCAAACGCATAACGTGTGTGCCTAAACTTTTCACCTCATGCCCATGGCAGACATTGCTAATCGATCACTGCACACTTTCCCCCTGAGCTCAGAGGTACCTATGGGATTCTAGGAGCAGAGCATCGGGCATCACCAACAGACACGTTCTCTCGGAATTTGCCATCACTCTCTTCAACATTTCTTGCATTCCCCAATAAGCTGCCTATCCTGCATCATTCTGGAGGCTGAGACCCCTTAGGTTCTGTCTGCAGAGTTCCAGCTCAGACTCCAGCCCCAGCCCACCTCTGCTTAGCGGAAATAGCAAGTGCATGGTCCGTACCTTGTCAGCTGAGCAGCTATTCCCGCTCTGACCTGGCGCCAGGAACTGGCTTCTTGTTGGCTACCTCCGGAGTGGATCTGGCCGTGTTCTCACCGGGGCTTCTGGAGTCTTGAATCCTGTTCCTTGCCTTTATTCAAGAAAAATGAGTAGTTTCTAGGCTGGGCAAGCAGTTCTGGCTGAAAAGGGGTGAGTGGGACCTACCCCTGCAACGGAAGCGGGAGAGATGGGCACGTGAACGGCCAGTTGCAATATAGTGAGATAAAGGGAGGGCAGAGGCTGGCCCTCGGCTGTGGGAACCCAAGGGAGGAAGGAACACAGGGTCCCAGGAGCCGGCTCCATGGAGGGGGTCACCCATCCTGGACCGCCACCTCCCCCATCTACAGCCAGACTCTTGTAACTCCTTGTCCCAGCCCCTCCTCTCCCCCGCTGCACGGACTGGCTCAGCGGTGCTGTCCTTTCTTTGGATCTTGCGTCATTTTGGTTTTGCTGGTTGCTTGCATTTAATCCCTCATTCCGTGCAGTGTGCTGTAACGACACATGGCGTGAAGTTCGTGTGAGATCAACTCTTGCTTCGGCCACTCGCCAGCTGTGTGATCCTGGACACATCGCATAGCCTCTCTGTGCCCTGTTTTCCTCCTCTGTGAAATGAGGGTCACACTAGAGCCTGCCCCAAGGGCTGTAGGGGGGATTTACGGATTTATTGCATGGACAGGTCTTAGTACAGTGACCGAGGTGCTGTAGGTAAGTGCCTAACACAGGCTTGCTGCTACTCCGAGTCACGCACACAGCTCTGCAGCCCGGGGACTTTTCTCTTTTACTCTGTGGGCCTGGTAAATTGCATGAACTTTTTAAAAAAAAAAATGCTAAACTTTCTTGGCATCCCTGGGATAAAGCATACTTATCTGTGATACATAAATACCGGGGAGAACCCCCATAATATACTGAAGTAAAAAAAAAGAAAAGAAAAAAAAAAACAAAGCAAAAAAAATACCGGGGAGAGATAAGGGGGACCCCAGCTAAGGGACGGCAGGTGCGAAGGGCTGGAGGAGTGAGCAGCACTCTTGAGTCCAGGAAGTGCCCAGGCCCATGGGAACACAAGGTGCTTCCAGGGAACCGTGGAAAGTGGGGTGCAGGTGGGAGACCTTGGACCTCATAGGGGGCAGAAACTCCTCAGCACCGAGCTGGGTGTCTGGCACGGGGTGATGAGAGTAGCTGTATTTTAAATTCTGCAAGTAGATCCTGAACTTTGTGGAGGTGAAGCTTGCCTGTGTCCCAGCTCTTTGTCATACTCAATATACACTTGTTGTTTATTTCAAAATTTCAGCAGCTTTGAGGCTCCTTTTTACTAGAAGCTGCAAAGCATGAGTAGAAGATTCTGTCCAGGCCTTGGCACAGCCTCGGTTCTGGGCCCACGCACCCGCCCCTGCCTCTCTTGGTAGGAGATGGCCTCCCGTCCTGAAAATGCCTGGAAGGTTCCGGCCCCCTCCCTTTGAGGGCAGCCTGTGGCCAAGGACTGGCCAGTCTCAGAGTATAAAGGTCCGGCTCCCTTGCCTCAAGGTATAGAGGACAATCTTGTGGCACCATTCATGCTCCAGGCTCCCATGGGACCAAGCTGAGGCCAATCTGCATGGAGGTACCTCTTCGCCAGGCTCTCCCTGGGCCCTGTCCTGCCTCCCCCTACTCCTGAGAGCCCTCCCTCCTAAGCCCCTGCGTGAGAGTCCGTGTCTCAGGTCCTGCTTCTTAGAAACCTGATATACAAGCCACGTGGGCAGGGCCCTGGCTGACAAAACCCGACTGGTTTTGTTTTCCTTGCGATAGAGCAGAAACCCCTGCCCTGCCAATCCCAGCCCATCCTGAGGGTCCTGAGGACAGGAGTCAAGTTTAAGTAGTTAATTTGGAAAGTGCAGAAAATGTCCTAAAGTTATATATGATGCCAGCCACGCCTGAGGGTGACTGGAGCTTCACATCTTGGGTGTGTGACCAAGAGCCACCCCACCCAAGGGGTTCGGCTGTGGGGTCCTCGTGGAACAGTCCTGTCCCATAGTGGCTGGCAGCTGCTCACGGGTGTTAATAAGTCTTCGCTTCGAGCCTGCTGGGCAACCAGGAAGAGCCATCTTCTGTGAATCTGGGAAAAGCCCTCAGGCCCAGAGATGCAGACTCTCGGCAGCTGAAGAAGTGAGGCCTGGGGAATACGGATCCCCCGCTGCACCTTCCCTCAGGGAGCTATTTCTCTGCAGTGACCTTCCCAAATTTTCTGTTGAAACCGCCAATCTCTATTGAATCTGCCAATCTGAGAACTCCACACAGTCCCGCCCACAAATGTGGGCACATGACTCAGGTCCAGCCAATGATAGGAGCCTATTCATTCCTTGGCTACAGTGATTGGCCCAAAGGGTGGACATGTCATCCAAACAGGGCCAATCAGAATCCTTCCCTAGGAATTTTATACAGTCACTGGGAGAGATGAGTTCTTTCTTCCCTCTGCCACTAACTGTGGTGGTGAAAGCTCACAGTTTATACATGGAGACCAGGTGCAGTGCCTCATGCCTGTAATCGTCGCACTCTGGGAGGATCCCTTGAGGTCAAGAATTCAAGACCAGCCTGAGCAAGAGCGAGACCCCATCTCTACCAAAAATAGAAAAAATTAGCTGGGTGTGGTGGTCCACAACTATAGTCCCAGCTACATGGAAGGCTGAGGCAGGAGGATCAATTATTTGAGTCTGGGAGTTTGAGGTTGCAGTGAGCTAGACCAGGGTGACAGAGTGAGACTCTATCTCAGAAATAAAGTTCTTACATCAAAGTAGCTCATCTGCAATAGAAGCGAATGTGGCCAACAGGCAGAGAAACAGCACTGAGAGATGAACGAGATAGACGGGGGAGAGAGGCTGAAGATGATCAAATCCCTGGGTCCACTGTACTTTTTCTTTCTACGGGGTGGTCACAGGTGCCAGCAAATTCCCCATCTTCCTCCCACCTTATAAAACTGCTGGCGTAAGCTGGTGTGCTCTCTGTTTCTCTCACTTATGACGAAAGTCACTAATGCAGGGTCTGTTAGTGTTTTAACCTCTCAAACTCAGAGAGGCAGCATTTCAGGGATGAAGACACATTTGCGGACCGAGCGCCTTGGGTTATGAGTCCGTACGGGAGGCCAGGCTGTTCCCATGCTGTCGATTCCCAGAAGGAAACTGGCACGCTTCGTATTTTTCTTTTCCAAGTTATATAACGCATGTAACTCGGCATGCAGGATGGGGGCGTGGAGCAGGGAATCGCCGGAAGCTGGTCTGGGGATGCACTGTCATGTCACCCAGTGCCCAGGTGACCGTGTGGTCGATCCTGTGGGACCTCCCGGGGAGCCGTGTGAAATGCATCTCAGAGCTGTCGGAATGGCTCCGACACTCCCGTTGCTCAAGGCTGGCCCATGGGCGTTAAATCCCACACCATCCTCTGCGTGTGCCTGCGCGAGTCCCTGCAGGGCTCCGCCGTGTTGCATGCCACCGCGTCTGCGAAGTCCCAGGGCAGAGAGCGGGAGTCGTTTTACTCTTGCACAAACACAGAGGCCTGTGCAGAAGAGCCAGCCGTGCAGCGACAGGGGTGAGGTGGGGAGGGAGGATTTGCAGGGTGTGTCTTCAGCCGGTGCCATCTCACAGGTTGAAGATGGCAGCCCTGCCCTTCCTGGGACTGCCTTGGATCCCCGTGAGAAGGTGGAGTTGTCTCTGCCACCTCTCGTCTGCCTTCTTGACCTGCAATCTCTGATAAAATCCCTTTTCTGTTCTAGGCGTCACTTTCTGGCACCCAGAGAGCTGGCGGCGTGCTTCGGTCTATGAAGCAGTGCCTTGACCTTGCCTCCTCCCTTTGACTGACCCGGCGGCTGACACCAATGCCACCCTGGCTGGCACATCCTCCCCCTGCGCCTGCCACGTCCTCGTGGGTCAGTCTCAGAGATTTCTTAACATTTTAAAGAAAAGAAGAATTCTGGCCCTATTAATTAAACACAGCTTACGCCGCCCATTGGTAAGCGGGGCGGGCTGGTGTTTCCCTGTTTGCTTCCAGATCCCTTCTCCACTTTCTCTGACCTTGTCTGACCTTGGCAGTTGCGTCACCGGCTCCTTCCCCTGTGACCGGGAGGGCAGAAGAAGGAGACAGGGGCGGGAGGAGGGAGGCCGGGGCGTCCCCCATCACCCTCCCGCTGCAGGCCGAGGTGCTGTCGCTGGCCGCGTCCTTCCCTGACGCAGCCCCTGCCCGGCCGTCCTGTAGCAGGAATTATTCTGACGACACCGCCCGCAAGGCTGTTGCCGTAGGGGAGAGAGACCAAGCTCAACTCCGAACACAGCAAAGACAACGTGGGGACTGAGAACCGACAGCAGAGCACGGGGCAAGGGACAGGCACGTCCCGAAAGACATCCCGGGAGGGAGCCTTGCTGAACCGACTGAACAGGACCCTTGTCACGGACAGGCCAAGGACCCGGGAATGGAGGGGGCAGTGGGGGATGAGGACTTGGATTGGATATCAGGGAAGGGGCCTCTCCCTAAACCGACGTAGCAGGATTCTTTGCTAAAACAGGGTTCAACAGGCCAAAGAAGACTGGAAGGGGCCAAGGTCAAGGCTGAGGATCCTCACTGAAGTCTGGTCGAGGAGGGGTCTTTGTCAATCCCCGCTCACCGAGGCTCCGGCTCCCCTGGCTCCAGGAACAGGCCTCCTGCCAGCCTCCCTCGTGCGTAGCGTGGTGACCGCCCATTCCTGCGAGCCCTCGGGTGCCTCGGCCGATCTTGCCGGCTGTTCCAAGTTCTTGAGGCGTCCCTTGTTTAGCTTCTCCCCAGAGTGCCACCCAAGGTGCCTTCTGTCTGTTGTCAGCATCCCGACTCTCTCTGCTGGGACACTGTGTGACCTTCAATCCATTTATCTGTCCTTCCCAGGATGGCTTCCAAGCTTCTGCAGCGTGAGCTTGGAGAACCCGGGCTTGTGTTCTCGCGGGAGGGTCAGTCTGAGCCCGCAGCACTTCACAGCAGAAAGCACATCCGGGCCGCAGTCAGCAGACCTGGGTTTGAGGCCTGGCAGGTTTATCTTCCATGCGTGGGACAATGGACAAATGGCCGAGCCTCAGTCTCCCCATCAATAAAAAAAATCCAAGCGTGGTGGCGCATGCCTGTAGTCCCAGCTACTCGGGAGGCTGAGGCAGGAGGATCGCTTGAGCCCAGGAGTTTGAGGTTGCTGTGAGCGAGGCTGACGCCACGGCGCTCTAGCCCGGGCCACAGAGTGAGACATTATCTCAGAAAAACAAAAAAATAAAAAAAGAACTAGAGATATCTAATTTATTACATATATTGAATTATATGGGATATTCTCTGTTAACTAATTTACATAATATTTTTTTTACCTACTGCACGCCACTGCCATGGGTATAAAGGCAAAAGGTTACTAACTAACTTTAACAGATATTACGGATAATCATGGTCTTTTATTTGCATATTGTCCACATTAATTTCTTCCTCTCTGCGGCCTCCCTAGTATAATTCTTTCTCTTCTCTGGCACATAATAAATGTTTCAGAAAAATATATCACATGTGGACCTGAAATTATATTTTAAATGTTCTAGGAAAAATTACTGTTTAAAGGACTTCTGTGGTCCATTTGTTTGCTTGTTTTTGGAACAACCAAGAACCCAGGTTTTCATATACTATTAAGTTTGCTTGAAGTCAGCAGATATACAAGCAAGTTCCTGTCTGTGAGGAATTCGCAGCCTCTTAACGGGAAATAGAACAGATAGTTTTTACAGAGCACCTCACAGAGGAACCTATGTCATCTCCATTGGAAAAAACTTTCTTTTATTATTTGTGCCACTGTGCCAGCTAATTTTTTCTATTTTTGGTAGAGATGGGGGGGGGCCTCACTCTTGCTCAGGCTGGTCTCGAACTCCTGGCTTGAAGTGATCCTCCCACCTCGGCCTCCCAGAGTGCGGGGATTACGGGCGTGAACCACCGCACCTGGCCAAGAACTCCTTTAGCTAACCAGACACCATGTCCCCGTAACTGGCTTTGTTCTGGGGTCTGGAGTTTCCTGTACGAGAACCTCCTGCCGCAGGAGAGAGCCCTTCAGGAATGACGGACAGCTCTCACGTCTTGTCTGCATGAGGCCTCAGCCCTGCAGGATTAACACACACTGGGGGCTTCTCACCCCTCCCAGGCCCTGCTCTGTGTCCTGAGGCCTCGTCCTCCCTTAAGCACGTCACGGTACCATTCTCAAAGTGCGGCCCAACGGCTGGCTGTGGAGCACACCTTGTCTTCCCCTGTTCTGGGTGAGTCCTGCTCTGGGGTCTGTTAGATCTGCTCCCCCTTGCCCTGCCTGCTGTGCTCTGTGTAACCAGGGGGCTGGGGGAGGGCAGCGGGGGGAGGGTGCAGTGGGGAAAGCCCCCCCCAACCAGTCGTGTTTCCCAGGCTCCCCAGTTAGGGGCTTCTGGCTGGGTCCAGACCGTGGGAGACTCTGCAGGGAGCCTGGCCGGTGGGAGGGAAGAAAAGACCGAGATATTTCTGCCCCTCTCTGGAGCGAATCTCCAGCCTTCCCTGGGTGACCCCAGCCCCTGGACTCTAGTGTCCCCTCCCCGTCCACGTCCCTCCAGCCCAGGGCTGGTGGCTAATCTCTGTGCTGTGGTCAGCCTCGGGGCGCCTCACCAACCTGCTCAGCTTCCCAGCTGGCTCACCCCTGGCGTAGCCAGTGCTCTGCGTTAATTTCTTTGTGCTTCTATATCCTTGGTCGTTTCTGTTTTCCAGCGTGGAGTCCGGCACCATGTGCTATCCCTGGCAATGCGGTTTAAGATTGCATACAGCTGCACAGATGTGGGGCGCTGGCCCCCAACATAGCGGCTGCCATTCCGTACTTTTACGTGAATTTTCCACATGTGATCCGCACACGACCCTCCTGAGTGGGAGGTGCCCCATTCACGGAGGAGGACACAGAAGCTCAGGAAGGGCGTGGCAGAGCCAGGATTCGGGCGAGTGGCTGCCAAGCCCCTAACCACTGGACCACACTGCCTGGCGCCGCCACCTGGGCCCCCTCTGCTTTGAAAAGGACCATTCGACAGCCCCGTGTCACCCTCCCTCAGTCAGTGGCTCTGCGTCTTCCTTTTCAAATGTTCCTGGGAGCCTCTTCAGAGATTTGACAATCGGTGAGATCAGTGCAGATTCCATAAATAACCGTTTCTATAAATATCCGTTGCATGCGAGGCACCTGCCAGCCACCTTGCTGAGACGAGCAGGTTTCAGGGTTATGTTTTATTCCCAGTCTCTAATTGCAGCTGAGGTGGGATTTTTTTTTTTTTTTTTAAATTTGTAGCCCGCAGGAAAATGTGCAAACCGGGACACTGACCTTAAAGAGTCTGTAAGGTTCGTGCAATGAATGAAATAAAATCCTGGCAAAAACGACATTCTTAAAAAGACAGCACAGATTATTTATTTTTTTTTTTGAGACACAGTCTTGCTCTGTTGCCTGGGTGAGTGCCGTGGCGTCAGCCTAGCTCACAGCAACCTTTAACTCCTGGCCTCAAGTGATCCTCGTGCCTCAGCCTCCCGAGTAGCTGGGACTACAGGCAGGTGCCACCATGCGTGGGTAATTTTCCTATTTTTAGTAGAGAGGGATCTCGCTCTTGCTCAGGCTGGTCTCGAACTCCTGACCTCAAGCAATCCTCCTGTGTTAGCCTCCCAGAGTGCTAGGATTACAGGCGTGAGCCACCGCGCCCGGGCAAGCACAGGTTTTTCTAGTTGCCTCTGAGCTACCCTGCGTCCATGTCAACGTCTCCAAACTCTGCTTCCTGCTGTAGAGGCTGAGACGCCCTGAGGTCAAACTGCCTGGGTTCAAATAGTGTCTCCACAATGTTCAGACTGGAAGACCTGGTGTCACATCTCAGGGCCTCAGTCCCCTCATCCATCCTGGGGGAACAGTGTCAGCGCCTCCCCAGGCTGATGTGAGAATGAACTGAGAAAACAGCTGTAACACGCTTGGCATGACACCTAGCACACCATCGGCAATACGTAGGAAGACGTTTCTATTATTAGTTCTGCGTAATGTCGTTACTATATAACAAGGTGATAGATAATGTTATTAATATATAATGTAATAATAATACAGTTTTATATATTACATGATTTCTGTATTTTATATATATAATACATTTTCCTATCTGTCACGGTTATGCTCCACAAAGGCACTGACTAGACAGGAGCGCACTCAAGCTACTCTGAGGAACAGACTTAACAGGGCATTTGTGCACTGTCTGCGCCACCTCCCCACTTCCTGCCCCCCCCCTTTGCCCTGCCTGGCATTACAGGCTCGAGTCCTATCTAGCCCAACGCTAATCCCGTCCCCTCTGCTGAAATGCCACCTTTCCTGGGTTTCCTTTCTGGACCATCCTTTTGTCTTCTCTGCAGGCTCCTTTCCCCTTGAAGGAGCTCAGGAAATTTCACCCCAAAATATGACTCCTTGGTATAAATAGTATTTTGAATTAAAGATCCTTAAAGATCAACAGACTTTGCACTCTGGGAGGCTGAGGAGGGAGGATTGCTCAAGGTCAGGAGTTTGAGACCAGCCTGAGCAAGAGCGAGACCCCATCTCTACTAAAAATAGAAAGTAATTAGCTGTACAACTAAAAATATATAGAAAAAAATTATCTGGGCATGGTGGCACATGCCTGTAGTCCCAGCTACTCAGGAGGCTGAGGCAGGAGGATCGCTTGAGCCCAGGAGTTTGAGGTTGCTGTGAGCGAGGCTGACGCCACGGCGCTCTAGCCCGGGCAACAGAATGAGACTCTGTCTCAAAAAAAAAAAAAAAAAAAAAAGATCAATAGACTTTGGAAAGAGCTTTGTCTCTATCTTCATAAAGCAGCTGGACCCATCGAAAGAACATTGGACTGTATTGCAGGAGAGACCAAGAATGCAGCCAGACCTGTCCAAATCATTTTAAACATAATGCCTGTCTCTCAAGTTAATTTACAAGTCAATCTGCTCCCCCCATCCATTCATTCTCCCAAGGATCTACTCAGCCTCCCTGGCAACCATTTATTGCCCATGAACAGAATCACCTATATTCCTCATCCCCCCTTCCCTCTAAAAGGAAGGTATATAAATTTCTGGGCCCATTGGGATATTGGGTAATCACTCTATGATTCTCCCTGTGCACATGGTAAATAAACCCCTTTCTCTTATTAATCTGCCTTAATTGTGAGTTCATCTTTCAGTGCACCTTCGGGAGGGGAAGTTCCCCCTCACCCCGACACCCTTAAGTGCTGGATACCAGACCTTTATCAGATATATGATTTCTCCATATTTTCTCCTAACCTGGGTGTTGTCTTTTCACTTCTTCAATGGTGCCCTTTGAATCACAAACATTTTTAATTTCGATGAAGTCCAACTTATCCAATTTTTTTCTTATATCACTTCTGCTTTTTGCATCCTGTCTAAGAAATCATTGCTTACTCTGAGGTCACGAAGCTGTATGGCTATATTTTCATGTAAGAATAATTGTTACATTTATGTGATCCACTTTGAGTTCATTTTTGTCTATGGCGTGAGGTAGGGGTCCAACTGCATTGTTTTGCATGTGCTATTCCATCGTCCCCTCACCATTTGTTGAGAGACTAGTCTTTCCCCACTTGAACCGTCTTGGCACCTTTGTTGAAAATCAATTGACCATAAATATAAGCGTTTATTTCTAGACTCTCAATTCTATACCACTGATCTATGCATCTATGTGGCACCACCTCCTCTCTCCTCACCCTGCTGCATCCTTCCTCTCTACAGTGATCTGCGTGTCTGTCTGGGACTGATGCTGCGCTTGCAGCTGGACATTCAGTGGTGAGCAAGATGAACGCTGTCCCTGCCCTTACAGATCTGACCCTTTTCTGGGAGTGGATGGACAATGTACGAGTAAAGAGATAAATGGAAAAGGTGATTTCAGATAGTGATGAATGAATGCTACGGAAAACACGACAAAGGTCACGTGGTTGTGACCGGTGTGGGGTTACAGAGGGGACCTTTCTACACTGAGAAGCTGGGGAGGGCCTCTCCGAGGGGTAGCGTTTGAGGTCGGAATGGGAAGTCGGTCATGCAGATTTGGCAGTAGGGTGTGTGCCAGGCAGAGGGGCAGAATTTGCTTGAAGATGAGTCCGAGACACAAAGGAGGCCGAAACAGAGACATGCAGAGCTGCAGAGCCAAAGCCTTGATCCCGGCCCTTGTCAGTGGCCTTTCTTTCTCTCACTGTTCAAGCCTATTTGAACCGAGTTTTTTGTTGCTGACAATCAGCAGTGTCCACACCGGAGTAAGTGCTTGTCACCCATACTAGGCTTTAAGCCCCAAGAGGGCTGGGAGATATTTCCCTAGGTCACATTTGCACACAGGTAGCTCTTAAAGGTCACATTTTTATTGCCAAAGTTTAAGAATAAGGGATTTCTCAAAGACATACAGATGTTTTGCTCAGTGTAAACAACTGGACGCGTGCGACTATCGTGCACAGCAACCAGGGCGGGGCTGAGAACCAGTGGCCCTTTTTGGATGGGGAAGCTGTTCTGAAGATGAAACTGACACCCAGAGGAAGGCAGAACAGAGAGGATCACCTTTTCCAGAAAAACGTTGCTTACATGCTGTGTGCTTGGCTCATGTATGTTACACGCCTGCCCCCTACAGGCAAGGAAGATTGTGGCCCCCTTGGATTGTAGGCCCAGTGCCAGGAGTGAATAAATGAATGAATGAATGAATGAATACATTTGTACCACTCCCCCAGTTCTTTTTTTTT
>VBSM01000949.1:21385710-21423014 GCA_008086735.1 Cheirogaleus medius | reverse complement strand
TTGAGACAGGATCTCACTCTGTCACCTACCTGGGTTGGAGTGTAGTGGGAGGATCACAGTTCACTGCAGCCTCGAACTCCTGGGCTCGAGGGATCCTCCTGCCTTAGCTTCCTAAGTAGCTGGGACTACAGGTGCCTGCCACCATGCCCAACTAATTTTCAAAATTTTTTGTAGAGACAGGGTCTTGCTATGGTGCCCAGGCTGGTCTCAAACTCCTAGCCTCAAGTGATGCTCCTGCCTCGGTCTCCCAAAGTGCTGGGATTACAGGTGTGAACAACCATGCCCGGCCGATTCCCTTAATTCTTAACACAGTACATAGCACATACTAAATATCAAATAGTTTGCTTTCTCTGAAAGAGGCATGAGTTGAATTAGATGGCTTTTTATACTGTGTGGTTCTCAACTTAAACAGACATTTACACACAGTATTTATTTCTGGTCTGCGGTTTGTTTTTTCTGCCTTAGCTGCTCAAATGGGCAGCAAGGTGCTCAAAATTAGGGTTCTTTTAAAAACCATTCCGTGACGTCTTCAGTCCAGTAGAGGGCGATCGCAACAATGAACAGACGGAGAACAATTAAAGGCGGAAGGAAGGCAGGGTCCAAATTCTCAGCACATTCGTACTATTCCTCCAGTAACGCTGAACTTTGGAGACGTGCGGTCAAACTCAGTATGGGAGCCACTTTTTGTTTTGGTGGTAATTTAGTATTCCGAATAAATAATGCAGTCACATGGTTCAAAAATAAAATTAAATGCAATAAAAAGGTATATAGTGAAATCTCCCAGCCCAACCCCACCCCAACCCCTTCTGCCTGGCTGTCTGCTCACTCCGGTAACAAGACCTCTGTTACTTTCTTCTTGCATGCACTACCAGAGGTTTTTATGCACATATAAATAAATGCAAATATCTGTTTACCGCCCCCCCTACCCCCAAAGATAGTATTGTTGTGAGCACACTATTCTGTCCCTAGCTGTGTTTATTCATGATATCGCTTGTAGAACATGCCGTGTCAGCATACAAAGACTGTCCTTTCTGTGACAGCCATGTGGTCCCTGATGGATGGCCAGCGTCACCACCTATTCATCCAGCCCCTCTTGATGAGGACTCGGGTGATTCCCAACCTTCTGCTATTGGAAATGCAGCTCAGTGAATAATCCTGGATGTATTTTGCACACATGCAAGTGTATCGAGAGCAGTGACTTTCAGCTCTAACTGGACATAAGAATCACCCAGGGGGCTTTAAAAGCCCCCAGTACTCAGGGCATACCTCAGATGGATTACATCAGAGTCTCTCTGAGTGTAGGATCAGAGCATCCTGGTAATTCCAGAGTCCAGCTGGGCTGGGCACCTCTGACCTTGCAGGGTAATTGGATTGGTCAGTGGGGCACACACAGATTTGTAAATTTGCTAGATATTGCCAAGTTGTGTCAATTTACACTCCCACCAGCAATGTGTGAGAGGGCTTGGGTCTTCACAGACTCCATCACCAGCCTTCATAGGCTTGCCAAACTTTGATTTTTGTCAAACTGCTAGATTTTTTTTAAAGGCATATTTCATTCTTGCTCTAATTTGCATTTCTTTTATAAGGGGTTGAGGTTGAGCAATTTTTCATGTTTAAGAGCCATTTGATCTGTCTGGTTATATCTTGTGCCCATTTTTCTTTTCCTTTTTAGGTTGACCTCTCTATATGTTAGCAAGACTAATCCTTTAAGCTGCAAATACTTTTTACTGCTTCGTCTTTTATTTTCACACTTTGCATGAGGTGGTATCTTTTTGTTCCCTAGAAGAAGACTTTTTTTTTTCTCTCTTTTTTTTTTTTGCCCTCAAGTGTGCTGGGTTTCATCCAATAGAAGAAGACTTTTTTTAAGAAGATTTTTTTTTTTTTTTAGAGACGGGGTCTCGCTCTTGGTCAGGCTGGTTTCGAACTCCTGACCTTGAGCTATCCACCCGCCTCGGCCTCCCAGAGAAGAAGATTTTTTTATATATTTGAATGTACCCATCTTTTTTTGGCTTCTGGATTTTGAGTTATGGTTAGAAAGACCTTTCCCATTCTAGGCTTATAAAGGAAGCTCCCATGTTTTCTCCTGGCATTTTTTGTGGTTTCCTTTATTTATGTTTAAATCTTTGATCCTTTTGGAATTTTCCCTGATCAGTGGTGTGAGGAAGGGATTCATCTCTGTTTTTCTTTCTGATGGCCAATTGTCCCATTACCTTTTTCAAGCAGTAAGGTAGGAATCACTTTGCACTGCCTCAAATGGGAATTTCTTTGTTTTTGTCTTTTTATTTATGGCAACAACTGCTCCTGCTTTTCTGAAACTGTGGTCCTGTTCGCCTACCACCCATTCAACCATCCACTGATTGATTGATTCAGTCAGCTTTTTGCCTTTTGCTGGCTGAGAATCCTTTTTTCCTTTCTTTTTTTTTCTCTTTTTGGAGATGGGGTCTTGCTCTGTCACCCAAGCTGGAGTATGGTGGCACAATCATAGCTCACTGCGGCCTTGAACTCCTGGGCTCAAGTGATCCTTCTGCCTCTGCCTCCTGAGTAGTACTGGTGCTACAGGCTTGTGCCACCATGCCTGGCTAATTCTTTTCATTTTTTTTTAGAGATGGGGTCTTGCTATGTTGCCCAGGTTGGTCTCAAACAGCCTCAGCTCTTGAGTTGCTGGGATTACAAGTGACAGCCACCGGGGTCCACTGAAGAATTCTAATATTAATTGGACATTGTTCGTGACCTTTTGGGCTTCTATTTAATATTTATTTTTATTACTTACTGACCAACAACGATGACCTTTTCTTGAATGTCTACTTGTTTGCATGTATCGTTTCAATTAAACTTAAACTAGTGATGTCTGTTCTATTATTTTTTCCCATTGGAGGAAAGGAATCTCAGAGAGGTTTTGAGGCTTGCCTAATGGCCCCCAGTTGGAAAGCGGAAGCACTGGCTGCAATTCAAGAGCCGGGTCTGCAGGGTCCTGCCTTTTTACCTGCCTTGACACTGTAACTGTTCTCTGTGGAATGAGTGGATGAGAGAATGAATGAATGAGTCAGTGAAGGAATGAGGAAGACAGAATGAGTCAGCTCTTGCTCTCAGAGGAGCCCAAAGGGGGAGGTAAGATGTGAATGCAAATAACTAGAATACAAAGTAAACAGTGACCCGCTAGCATTTTGGAAGCAGTCCCCTCTCGCTCTCTACCCCCCCTCCCCCGCGTCTGAAATGCTTCCTTCTTTCCAATTCCCCACCACTTAGAAGCCTTGGAACCAACTCTGGGGTGGGGGCAGTGGCCAGCCTGTCTTCCTGGGTTTGAGGCATTACATCATCCACTTGGAAGTCCCCTGCGGAGCTCTGCAGCCCTGCAGCCTGGGGGACAGGGGTGGAGAGGACGAGGGGGCAGGAGAGAGGCAGAAGCGGGAGGGAGGAAGGGTAGGGAGGAGGGGGATGCAAGCAGGGGGAAGGGAAGAGGAGGGAAGGAGAGGGAGGAGGAGGTCAGGGGAAAGTGGGGGGAAGAAGGAGGGAGGAAGAGAGCCTGGGAGAAGGGAACAGGGAGGAGGGAGAAGGGGTTGGGGGTGGTGGGAGAAGCAGGGACAGGGAGGGAGAAGAGGAGGGACAGACAGGAGCGGGAGGAAGGAGGAGGGCGAGGGGAAGGAGAGAGGGGCTGGGGAGTAGGCAGGGGAGGAGTGGGGTAGTGGAGCATGGAGCAGGGGGAGCGGGAGGGAGGACAGAGCGGGAGGAGGAAGAAGCCCCCCCTCCAGCCCCCACCACGGAGTTGCGCAACCCTCCCGGCCTGGGATTGGCCTCCCGAGAGTGGAGAAGCCCGCCCCCGCCTCCCAGCGGCCAATGGCGAGGCGGGCCGCGGCCCGCGCGGCCAATGGCCAGGCTGGGGGCGGGGCGGCCGCGGCCCGGGGTCCCCGAGCGCGCCGGGTCCGCAGTCGGAAGCGCAGCCGCGCTCGGAGCTCGCGGGCGCCGTGTCGCCGTGTCGCCGCCGCCGCCGCCAGCCTCCAGCCCGCGCGCCCTTCCCGGCGCGTCCCCGCCGCGCTCCGGCGCCTGCAGCCCGCCTGGGGCGCGCCCGGCCGCCGCGGGCAGGGTCCCCGCCGCCGCCCCGCGGCCATGGCCACCAAGATCGACAAGGAGGCTTGCCGCGCGGCGTACAACCTGGTGCGCGACGACACCTCGGCCGTCATCTGGTGAGGAGCTGCCCTGTGCCGCGCGCGTCCCGCCCGAGCGCCTCCTCGGCCGTCCCGGGCCGTCCCCGCGCCCCGCCCCGGCGCTCACGCGTGTGTTTTTTCTTCCCACTCCAAAGGGTGACTTTTAAATACGACGGCTCCACCATCGTCCCCGGCGAGCAGGGAGCGGAGTACCAGCACTTCATCCAGGAGTGCACAGGTAGGAGCCCGCGCGGCCGTGATCGTTGGGGACCGGTGGCCAGCGGCGCGCCCCTGGCGCTGGCGTTGGGGAGGTCTCAAGCCTCCTCCAGCCGGGTCCCCTTTGGGCATCCGAAGCAGCAGAGGTGACCCTCCGGCCTCCTCACTCCCACCATACCCTCTCCGGGCGGGGCAGCTCCTTTGCCCCCCTGTGGTTCACCCCCTTTCCCAAGGTCAACTCCTGCAGTTCCACACTCCAGTGTTCAGCCCTTCCCCACCTGGCCCTTGGATAGGTCGGCGAGCCCCCCAAAATAAAAACAAGCCGGGGACTGCTTGGCAGAGAAAGAAACTGTCAGCTGCACCCTTTTTTTCCCTCCTGCAAGTCATTGTCTGGGTGCTGAGGGTGTGTGCTTTTCAAATTTGAAGAACAGAGCCCCACGTACCAAAGGGTACAGACCATATGATTCCATTTATAGGAAATTCTAGAAGGGCCAGAGCTGGGCTATTGTGTGAAAAGTCAGAGCAGCGGTTAGCTTTGGGGGCAGATAGCTGCTGATCGGAGGGGCCCGCAGGAGAGGCTGCTGGGAGCTGGAAATGTCCCGTATTTGGATCTGGGAGTGGGTGACACAGGTGTGTGCACAAGCCAAAAATCATCACGCTGTAGACTTGAGGTCGCTGTGCTTTTTGCACTGCCCTGTGGTGTGAGGACCAGGGGCAGAGAGAGCACGTGGCCGGGACTGCCCCAGACTCCTCAGCCGAAGCTGAAGGCTCAGTGTGGTTGGTAATGGGACCCTTTAAGGAGACCCGAGAACGTGACTCCCTCTCAGTCTCTGGTCATCAGCTTGGGAGCAAACTTTCAGACAAAGGCCTGGAGGTTAGGGCGTGGACCCTGAGCCAGATGGTGAGGGTTCGAATCCCCAGCAGCGGCTACTTCCTGGCTGTGCGGTGGGGCCTCGGTTTCCTCACCTGTAATCTTACCGGGCTGTTGTGAGGGTGAGTGAGTCAACGTGTGTAAAACGCTCAGGACCGTGTCTGTACAAGCCGCACGGTCATTTGTGAAATAAATAATAAAAAGTACAAAATTATGCCGGGGGTCATGTGGGCGTTTCTTTCCGTAACTGCTTGCTTAGTCGAATTACATTTTGCATTTAGCTCGATTCAGAGGATATCTGTGAAGTGTCTGCTATGGGCGGGTGGCACTGAGATCGTACACACGCGCACACACACACACTCCCGACTAAAATATCTCCTTGAGAGCTGCTTCTAGACTTTCATTCATTGCTTTTGTAAATAAATCATTGGCTTAAAATATCAGAAGCATAAAGTACTACAGCCACGTGGGGAGTTGGCGGGGTCAGGATTTGAATCCCGGCCTCTGACTCAGGAGCTCGCTCATTTCTCAACCACCCTCTCTCCTTCCGCCTGTGTGATGCGTGTTTTTGCAAGCGGCAAACTCTGAACTCTCCCCCATCAGATGGGCGCAGGACCAGCAGCCGCCCTGAGGCTGTGATTTGCTGGCCAGCCGCCCTCCCCCACCTGGGCTTCTTTCCTCCTGCGGGTCCCCTGTGGCCGCCCCCTCCCCCGTCAGACCGCGTTCGGCCTCTGAGGCTATTGTGGAAGCTATTGTTCTCTCCACCACGTAGGAGAAGGTGACCAGGGAGAAAGAGAGCGTCCTGTCATTAGATTCCTAACAGATGCTCCTGGCCTTTGGGCCTCCGCCCACTCTGGTGCAGTCAGAGAACACTTCCTTCCCCCAGCAGGCTTTGTGGTTTTCTGATCAGACCCCCCACCCCCCCACCCCTGGGATCCGGGAGTGGCACGTCTGGCAGGGGAGCTAAAAATGCTTTCCCGGCTGTGTGTTGATCCTTATGAATGGGCCGCGGGAGCTGCGGGCTCCGGGTGCTCAGCTGAAGTCTGCTCGCTCTCGCAGCCATCTGTTGGGCAGACGCACGGGCGAGTTACGGTTGCCGGGTCTGCTCTTGTTCCCCTTGGAAAAGCTTGTTCCTCCCTGCTGTCGTGTCCTCCCTGCTGTCGTGTCCTCCCCACTGTCGTGTCCTCGTAACCCAGTACAACGGACTCAGAACATGGACTAGTAACTTTTCCTGGCACTTGCTGTATACCGGTCACTGCGTGTGACATGTCTTATCTGGACTTCGTCCTCAAACAGTCCTGTGCGACAGATACTGAGACTGTTCCCCTTCTACAGATGAGGAAACTGAGGCCCAGAGAGGTTAAGCAACTTGCCTGAGATCACAGAGCTGGGGATCAGCAGAACTGGCACTTGAACCCAGGGAGGCTGGCCTCAGTGGCCCATGCTCTTGGCTCTTGCTCTTGGCCTCTGAGGAAGTAGTTTATTTATGTATTATTTATTTAGTTAGTTTTTGAGACAGAGTCTTGCTCTATCACCCTGGGTAGAATGCAGTGGTGTCATTGTAGCTCACTGCAACCTCCAACTCCTGGGCTCAAGCGATCCTCCTGCCTCAGCCTCCCAAGTAGCTGGGACTACAGGTACATGCCACCATGCCCGGCTAATTTTTCTATGTTTAGTAGAGACGGCATCTCGCTCTTGCTCAGACTGGTCTCGAACTCCTCAGCTCAAGCGATCCTCCCGCCTCGGCCTCCCAGAGTGCTGGGATTACAGACGCGAGTGGGATTGTTTGCAGGTTACAAGTGCTATGCATGTGTGCTCACTTGTGATGCAGGGGGGCTCTTTTGTGCTCTAATTCCCCGCCAGGTGTCCTGACAGGCCTGAGAAGAAAGGCGCCTAGTCCGGCTCAGACTTCTTGTTTCCAAGCATCCTCGCACAGTGTGCAGCAACCGGGAAGCCCAGAAGCAGCACCCAGTCTCCTCCTCCCTACACTGGGGGCCTTCCCGGGGGCTCCCCCTCCTCACTGACTCCCCCAGGCATTCAGGCTCTCTCTCTCTGTCTCTCTGTCTCTGAAGCATCTCCTCCCCCCCAGCTACTGTGGAGCCTCTCCTCTGCCTCCCCCAGTGCTTTCCAGCATGGAATCTGCCCATCCCACCTCTCCCTCTCATCTCCTCCGCCCCCAGGCCTGGCTTCTCCTCTCCTAGAGCTGTCTGGAAGGTCCCGGGGTATCTGGGCTGCCCCACCGGCTCCCCCGCCCTCCTCTTCCTGGCCTTTCTGCTGGCAGCACGTGAAGCCCCGGGGGCCCGCACGGGCTCTCGCCTGCCTCCCTTCCTCCTTCGCCTGCGCCGTCACTGCCTCTGCTGTGGCTTCTTGCCCGGCAGCTCAGCTCGCTCAGCTCGCTGGGATGCTCAGAGACCCGTCAGGTGCAGCGGGACAGGGGAGGTCTGAGTTTCGGCGAAGGCCTCCAGACCCTAGCTCTGCCTTCCCCCTTTGTGTCCCTGCTTGGGGGTGGCAGAGAGGGTTAACTGAAGTGGCGTATCTGCAGCGAGAGCACAGGCCCTGGTGTGTGCTGGCTGTCCTTACCGTCACTTTTGTGTAATTATTTTTACTCTTATGGCACTGATGGTGACATGTGCTTTCCGTTCTGAAGCTTTCAGTAAGTGCCCCGGCTCAGTGCTCGGGAGACACCAACCCCAGGCTGGCACGCGGTAGGCATCCGGTTCTTCGTGGGCGTGTCAGACCCGTGGCCTAGGTCCACGTGCAGTGGCCGTTCCTTCCGTACATGGCGCTCAGCAGAAGCGCTGGGAGTCGGGAGTAAGCCGGGCTCGGCCGGCAGGGACGAAGGGGAAGACCCACCGGACACGTGATGCGTCCGGCTGCTGCCGAAAGCGCTTTTGCAGCGGGTGTGTGTGACCTGGCCGGGGCTCAGGCTGTCTACGCAGTCACATTCTGTTTTTGCATTGTACAAATAATACACACGCCTTGTGGAATGTTCAGAAACTAGGACGAAACAAAAAGAAGAGAATGCAAACCAGATATAGTTCGGATATGTTAATATTAACAGTTTTACCACTCAGAAATTTGTTCCTTCATTCATTTATTCTCCTGTTCATTCATTCATTCACTCAATGGGCGTGAGTGGCTATTCTGTGAGGCTCTAGCCTATGCACTGAGGACGAACGTAGAAGCAGAGAAGGGCCCTCTCCTCTCACGGAGCTGACATTTCATTATCATCACCCCAGACGAACCCCTGGTCATTTTTATCTATATTCTTGAAATATTTTTCTATATGCATTTTTTTTTTAATTTTTTTTTTATTTCAGCATATTATGGGGGTACAAATATTACGGTTATGTATATTGCCCACGCCCCCCTCCCCCTCTATATGCATTTTTTGCTCAAAAAGGGATCATGTATAGATACATAGATATTTCTGAGCCGATGCCCCCTAACTCCCGAGCATTTTTCCTCTCTCCCACTCTCTTGCCCGCACCCTTTAAAATGGCCACACGGTACCCTCTCACATAAACGCAACATTGTTTAACCAGTCCTCTTTCCCTGGACCTCAAATTACTCCGTGGCGAGCAGTTTTATTTTGGAAAGAATCCAGGCCTCTGGGAATGAATCCAGTTTTCTGCTGGTGCAGATTTTAGAGCTGATCGGCGAAGAGCATCGATGGTGGAGCCGGAGCGTCTTGCTTTGAACGGTAGCCTTGCTGCGCTGTGTGGCCTTGGGCAGGTCTCCCGGGTTCTCTGTTTCCTCGTCTGAAAGATGGGGGTCATGACTGCATATAACGTGGGGGTTATCGGAAGGGTAAGTTGGCACGATGCATTTAAAGCTAGTAGGGTACTGGCTGGTGTTAAAGAAGCACGTTCTGGGAAGGTGTTGCACATCAGTGGATAGGCTGAAATAAACTCGAAGTGCGTTCACGGAGGGCGGCATCAGCTCGGTTGGAGGTAGGTGCCCTGTGGCGTTGGCTGGGTGACAGTCTGGGTGCAGGTGATATTCCCAGGATGCTGTGGTCAGCCTGTAGCGCATTCACAGAGAGATGCAGGGACTGATGTTTTTGTCTGTCCGGCATCCCGGGCTTTGGGAGAACCGCTCCCTTCCGTTTCACAAGGATCCTGCCCCGCCAGTGTGGTTACAGTAAGGCTGGCCCTGCACTTCTCCACTGGGTGGGCACATGACCTAGACCTGGCCAATCAGAGTAAAGCCATTCCTTCTGCTAACTGATTGGTTCAAACTTGGGCTCATGTGACTCAAGTCAAGCCAATCGGATTCATCCCTGAGACTTTGGACTGAGCTGTTGGCACAAAGAGTCCTTTTAGCTTTCTCTGGGGTTAAGAACGGAAAGAATAACGAAGGCTTGGAGCTCACGGGGCCCAGCAGCATCTGCAGAGAGAACCTGTCTGAGAACTCAGGAACAGAGGCGAAGGTGGGGGGTCGAGACCAGATGATGTGGCTTAAACTCTTGGATCCAGCCTTGCTTGAAGCTCTCTCCTTAGACTGTTCACTTTCATGAGCTGATTAATTCTCTTCCTTAAGGCAATTGAGTGAGTTCTCTGCTATTTCCATCTAAAAGAGTCCTGACCATAGTCTCCAGGTTGGGCAGCTAGGAAGAGGCTCAGAGAGGGGGAGAATTCAGGCTGGACAAGGAATTCAAAACCTCTCACGTGAAAAATGACAGAAAATCGGGCATATTGAACCCAGAGGAGAGACACCTTGGGGGCCATGAGTGTTGTCTTCAGATGTGTGAGGGGCTGTCATGTGGAAGGTGTGGACTTCTTCAGTGTTCCTGCCCCCGCTCTATATGATAAAGGGAACCAAACAGTAGAAATTTCAGGGATAGATTTTGGGTTGACCTGGAGGAGAACTCTGCCCTCAAGTGAGACTGGGTTACCACAGGAGGTAGTGAGACCCCCATCCTGGGAGGTATGTTAGTCGAGACCGACTAACCACTCCAGCATAGATGTCTAACAAAGAGATTGGAAGAGGCCCTCCTTGACTGTGCTCTCTTCTCTCTCCCAGCCCCTTTCTCTGGTCTGTTTTGCGCCTGGGAAGAATGGCCATGCGCGCATTGGCACAGCCTGGGTGATACCTATCTGAGGAGGGCTCCGTCCTCCCTGGATGACAGGGACTGCGAGTGGCAGAGAGATGGCTCCTAAGGAAGACCGTGGTGTGATTTCCAAACGAAGGGAGATGGAACGCAAAGAACACAGAGCACTTGCTGTCTGCGGTCTCTGCACACACAGCAGCACAACTCACACGCGGTTGGCAGTCTATGTGCCATGCTGTTTGCTGTGCAATATTTTTTCCCTACGGGAAAAAATCCACATATGGAAACCCACTTATAGATTTCAGAAATTTGGGTGAGAAGGGAAGGAGAGAAATTTCCCAGTAGGTCTCAGGGAATCCGAGATCAAAAGAAAGCGTCACATCTGGGGCAAGGCTTTGGACGTTACAAAGCGCGAAACACTCTATATCGGTCATGCATTCAGCAAACGTTTATCGAACACCTACTTGGCTCTAGGAACAAAGTGGGATTTTTATTTTGAAGTGGCACCCAAAGGGCTATGGCATTCTTACCTACCTTTGTAGCTTCCCGCAATGCCCAGTCTCCCCTTGCCTTCTTTGCCCACGCATCGGTTGCTGGGAGGCTCTGAGCCACGTGGCATGGTTTTCTTTTTGTCTCGTAAGGTGCACGGGCTTTGTGACAGCTCTTTTGGCCCACCGCGTGGTGACATTTGTGCGTGGTTTTGTGTTTGTGGCCATGTCTTCCACGAGGAAGGTTGGCAGTTGTCCATCTTCCTGATACGTAGGGTCTCCTTTGCTCAGAAAAGATGTTCCATCAATACTAGTTGAGTTGACTTCGGTTTTTGCTCCTTGAAAAGCTTCAGGAGTTAATGCAAACTTTTTGAGAGCATTGCTTCCGGATTTTATACATGCCATAAACACTTCCCCATCCCCCATCCTTTCTTGACCCCGTTACACTCCGGTGCCCGCCCACACCCAGAGCACGGGAGCCCGTCCCTAAGTCTTTGGTAATCTTCCGCTTGCCAAATTCCTTGGCCATGTCTTTGTCTTTATTCCACTTGCCCTCCCTCCAGCGTTTGTTGGTGACCAACGCCTACCGAAAAGATAATTTCCCCCTCTGCTTCCGCGCGGCTGAGCTCGCCTGGTTCCCCCCGCGCGTCTGTCTCCTCTTGCTCTCACTTCCCTCTGCTACTTCTCCTTCCCCTTCCTGCCACATCATCCAGGCGTTTCTTAGGGCTCCACCCTCGATCATGGCCTTGTCTTCTCCAGGGCATTTCTTGAGCATCTGCTAGGTGCCAAGTACTGAGGTGGGTCCTTTCCCTGACCCTGGTGAGCTTGCAGTGCCGGCCAGAGGTGGCTTTCCAAAGTTCACTTCAGGTCGTGTTGCTCCCGGAACCTTTTGTCGCATTCGCCTGTTAGGCCCGAATGCTCGAATGGGACACGTGTGGCCCTGACTTCATGGATGCCCGAACGCCGGGGACTGTGTCGGTGCCGCACGTATTAGCTCGTCTGGTTTCTCTTATTGGTGAGGGACCAGCGAGCACAATGACCCCTGTAAGTAGGAGTTGTCCCCATTTTGCTGATGAGGAACCTGACGTTGTCCTTGGAGAGCCAGAGTCGCTTGCCTGGGATGGTACAGTAAGTGGTGCCAGGGGCACTCTGAGCCCAGGTCTGTGTCTCAGGCTCCCAGCTCTGTCCCTGCCCTGTCCCTGTGGACGGTCTTCCCTCCATCTGCACTGTCTTCATCAGTTTTGCTCTCCCGGAGGACTTCTACACACCCGTCAAGGCCCCGTGTAAATGTCCCCTGTGTTCGGATGCCCTCCTTGTCTTGGTGGTGTCGCACGTTGTGTGGTGGTAGCGTGCACGTCTGTCTCTTCCACTCCATGGCAAGGCCCTGGAGAGAGGGACTTTGTCCCTCCGGTGGCGGCATCCTCGGTGGAGACTCCCTGCCCTTCGCGGTTCGTTAGCTCCCAGTTGCTCTTCTCCCCCTTGGATGTGTTGGTCTCTTGAGTGGGCCCAAGTCACTCACAGGCGGTAGCCTGGGTGACAGGCGTTCCCAGCGAGTGCTGGCTCCCCGCCCCTTTGTCCCTTGCCCGGAGAAGAGAATGCGTACTACTGAGTTCGAATCTTAGCTCTGCTGCTTGTGAGCTGTGTGACTTTGGGCAAGCCATTTAACCTCTCTGTGCCTCAGTGTCCTCAAGTGGAAAATGGAAAGTGTCCTTGCAGGAAGAGCAGGGCTCTCCAGCCCTGACAGCCCCTCTCTGATGGCACGGCCACCCTCTCTGTCACCAGCTCTGTTTTTCTTCCTGGCACCGGTCCTGGGTTGGGGGCTTCCCAGAGCCGACCCTGAGGCCGGGACTTGAGAGCGGGCGGGGCAGTTGGAGCCGGGAAGCCGGAGTGAGGGTGCAGGCGGGGCAGGCACGGGGGCGCCTGGGGCACATCCCACAGGGCCCCTGGGAGGCACAGGTAGACGGCTACCCTGGGAGCCCTGGCACATAGCCACCCGCTCTTGTCCCCCGTTTGTCGAGGGGCTTTACGGCCCCTGCACCCCAGGAGGTGCCTCTGTGGGGTCCGAGCAGCTTCCAGGGGTTCAGGGACAGGCCACGGGCGGAACAGCAGAGGCGGCTGGGGCAGGATGTCACAGCACCGAGATCGGAGGTGGGCAGCGAGACAGTGACAAGCGGCAAGAAGCGTCTCCTCGCCGCGTTTAGCAGTGCCCAAATCACATCCCCGTGACTGCTTACCGTGTGACCTTCCTGCTGGAGTCTGAGCCTGGCGCCGCAGGGACCGGGCCTGCCTTGTCCTCTGCCGTACGGTCAGCGCCTGGCAGGGAACTGGCCCTCCGCGCAGGTGTTTGTCGCACAGATAAGTGCAAGATCATCCCCGGAGATGTTTGAGAGCTAAGCGTGCCCGGGAAGGCCCGCTGTCCCCTCCCCTGCCCCAGGCCCAGGCCTTCCCCCATGCCCCTGCAGGCTGCTCCTCTCTCCCCAGCTTTGGCTTCTCAGACCCAACTCAGTGGCCCTGGCAGGGGCAGGTCCCCAGAGGCCTGTTTCTGAAGGCGGGGGGTGTCACCCCGGCACTTTGGATTTTATTTCCCCCGTGCGCTTTGACGGTAGCCCGCCCGGGACCCCGGGTTTAGTTGTGTACCTACTCTGTGGCCATCTCCTTCCTCCTTGGGCACATGCTTTTATCTTGTCTTCCACGCATTGATGTGAGCTTCCTTGCCAGTAGTAACTTATAATAAATAAGTTAATAATAATACTAATGATGGACCTTCATCGTGCCAGGCATTGTGCTAAGGTCGTTGTGTTAATTTCCTGTGGCCGCTGCAACAAATGACAGACTCGGTGACTTAAGACGACGTCAGTTTATCACCTGGCGGTTCTGGAGGTCACAAGTCTGCCGCGGGTCTCGGGGAGGCTGGTTCTTTCTGGAGGCTCCAGGGAGAAGCTGCTTCCGTTCCTTCCAGCTTCCAGAGCCGCCCACACTCCTCGGCTGGTGGCCTCTTCCTCTTCAAAGCCAGCCACGGCCGGTGGGGCCTTCCTCCCGGTGCGTCTCTCCCGTCTGACCCTCCCGCCTCCCTCGTCCCCGTTTAAGGGCCCCTGTGATGACATCGGGTCCACCCGGATAATCCAGGATCAGCTCCCCGTCCCAAGGTCCTTAACTTAATCCCACCTGCGAAGTCCCTTCTGCCTTGGGAGGTGACGTATTCACAGGTTCCAAGGGTCAGGATGGGGACGCCTGGGGGGGGCCTTTGTTCTGCCTGCCATAGTCACCCACCCGCGATGTCACTGAATCTATGCTGTGATCCAATGTCATATTGTCACCCTCAGCTCTTATCCCAGTCTCACAGGTGAGGACACCGAGGCTTGGATGCGTGACAGCCCTTAATTAGTGTCTCACCTGGTACCTGGGCTTCAGACGCCCACCCCTCGCCCCCTCTGCTTCCTACAATCTGCAAGTTAGCCTCTCTGTGAAACTAGGAGGGAAGACGAGAGGAGGCTCTTGTCTTGAACCCCGAAGGACAGACCTAGTGCCAACGTTTCTCCCTGCCGGGGGCTTCATGCAAATGCTCTGTCCTCCCCGGGGTGAGATTCTGACTTGGCTGCTTTTGCCTGAAGAAAGGTCGCTTGGAGTCATCTGATCTGACCCAGAAGTAGTTTTCTTCCCCTTTGTGGCTACGGTTCTCCCCGCCCGGCTTGCAAAGTGGAGCGTGTTGTTCATGGTTTGCAGTGAAGGAAGCCGCGGCCCCGGGCAGGCCAGGGGTCGGCCGGGGCTGGGGCCGGGCTGGGCAGGACCTGGCTCAAGATGCAAAAAGCCGGGCTCTGGGCGGCCCCTGTGTGACCCCCACCTGACCGAGGGACAGAGCAGGGCCTGTGCCCACCACTGAGCCCTTGCAGCGGGCCTGGGTGCCACTCGCCCTCCCGCCACCGTGGGTGTGGTCCTGGGGAACGGACCGACTGTCTCGCTCGGTGATCGTATCCACGCGCCGGGCAGCACGTGCAGGCTGGAGGCCGCTGCGTGCCGGGCACCGTGGGGCCGGGAGGGTTCAGCGATGTGGTCGCAGAGGCAACCTTGTGAATGTTCTAGAAACCGCCGAGCTGTACGTTTGAAAAGGGTCCATTTTACGGCGTGTAAATGACATCTCAGGTTTTAAAATGTAAAGAAAAAGGGGGGAGGACAGGCGTGGAGCAGGGCCGTGGGGCGGGGGTGGCAGAGCCCACGGCGCCGTGGCGTGGCGTGGCGTGGACGCAGGATTCGCTTGGGCGGCGCCCATTCCGTCCCAACTACTTTCGTCCTACGTCCTCCCGGGACTTCGCCTGGGCCCTCGGTGTGCCGGATTCCCAGCCGGGACGGTTCCCCTGGGTCCCCAGGGACGACCCGCCAGCCCCCAGGCCCCTCCCCTTTGGAGCTGAGCCCTGTGTCCCCATTTCCCCAGTGCTGCCCCTGGCTCCGTAGCGGGCGCCCCGTGGCCCGGGTCTCACGGCCCGCCGGCCTCCTCCTCCTCCTCCCGCACTTCTTAGCGCCTGCTGCATGCTGTGCCCAGGCCAAGAGCTGTGCCTGTCCGCTACTCTCATGGGGCTGGACACGCCGTGTTGGTGACCAGGAGGCCTTGGGGCAGTGGGTCCCTTTGTCCCCCAGCCCAGCGCCAGGCGAGGGACGCTGCGGGCGTTCTGCACCCCTGGCTGCTTCCAGCCCCCCCACCCCCAGTCTGGCCGCGGGCCGAGTGTGTGTGCTGTGCTGTGTCAGGACTTTGGGAGCGCGGAGGCTCTGCCCGGGCGTTTGTATGGGTTAATAAATTAGCGCATCAATGGGAGCGAAATGAGTCAGCGGCAGCCGAGCGCTGTTAACATCCCTGGGGGCGGGAAGCCGGCCCCCACCCAGGCTCCGAGGCAGAGATGGAGGGGCCCTTTGCAGCCCAGAGAACTGGGGATCAGACAGGGGGACGGACGAGGCAGAGCTGGGACTTGAGCCCTGGACTCCCGGCTCTCAGGCTGCCGAGGTTTGGCGCTGGCTCTGCCCCCCAGTACAGAGACGGCGGGGGGCTCCCTCCAGGCGCACGCGTCGCTGGTTCCCGCAACATCCCGTCGTCGGTCTGCCCTTTCCGTGCGCTTTTATGAAAGGGCAAATCCGTCAGAACCAATCGATTGTTCCATCTGTCCACATCCCATCATTTCCGCCCATCTACTCATCCCTGCTCTCTGGGGGTGGGAGTCACACTTCCAAAATCCCGAGAGGGGGATGGGTTTTATTCTCATAAAAGGGCACCTCCCACCCAACTGGAAGGCCGCTGGGAACTGGGAACCGAAAGCCTCCGAGAAGTCAGGGATGATGCACAGACGCGCCCCGTTTATTCTAGAAATACTCATTGAGCGCGTGCAGTGTGTCAGGCAGCGTCTGGGCGCTTGGGACGCAAGCGGGGACGAGATTCCTTCTCTCCTGGAGTGGGGATGTGCGAGCCGCAGGGGGACCTCCGGGGAGTCTTTCTGAGCCTTTAACTCTTATTTTACACACAGTTGTAACGAGCTCAGTTATATGCCCTTCTGGCCGGTGGCGAGTCGGAAACAGGAGGGATGGTGGGGGAAGCACTTTGAACTTGCCAGCAGACGCTCTTGCTTTTGCCTGTGGAGTTCTGTCAGAATCTATCCCTCTAATCGTTAACACATCCCCTTCGTCCTTACCCTGTTTGCTGGGTGCACTCTAAGTCACCCTTCAAGACCCAGAGCAGACCTCACCACCTCCCTGAAGCCCGCCCTGATTGCAACTCCCCAGGTCCCCAGGCAGAGTTAAATTTCCTACTTTCTCTGGTGTTCCCATAACACCCGGTACCCGCTCTTTGCCACGGCAGTGATGTCATTGCGTTCGCACGCCGCGTTTTTGTGTGCCGTGCTAGAGTGTGTCTTACTCAGCAAAGTCCCTGCATCACAGATTGTCAGTCAGCGTTTGTCAGATCACCCACCAGCAGCAAAGGGAGACTCAGCAAAACTGTACAAAGCAGATATGACAATACAGAGTGGCTCGAGCCAGGGCCAGGCAGCACCTGGGCGGGCGGGCAGGTGGCTCGTCACAGATGTTGGGATGATGTGCTCAGAGCCCCCCGGGCCCGCGGCTCTGAGTCAGAAAGTGGAGTTGGCTGGAGCATGCTGACTTCCATTTAAGGAAGTAAAGTATAATCATTTTTTTTAAAAATGCTGGTGCTTGGTCGACGGGGGAAGCCTGAGCCCTCCTTGTCATTTCGCGTATCCAGATCAGCCTGTTCCCGGGGGGTCTCCTGAAGTCGACATCTTTCCTTCTCTCTGGCTATCTTGTACTCCACTTTCCGTGGCGTCTGTCACCCTGGGGGAGCTGGGTCATTCCCAGCTAACGGGAACTCAATTAGTCGGGATCTTTGGCGCCGTCTCCCGCTCTGGGTGGTGGGCGGGACGAAGCGTCCAGCCGCGTGTCCCCCGCGGTCTCGGTGCAGAGACGGTCCCTGTGCACGTGGGCGCGCACAGCACCTGCGGCGGTCGCAGAAACGAGTAGGACCTCGTCCGTCCTCTGCGAGGAGTAAGGCAAGACGGAGCCCAGGGCTTTGGCTTCTGGGGTGATGCGTTTTCTTTATCTTTTAATGCTTTTTAGCATTTTCTAACAGTTTTCTGAGTGGGACAGGAAGAGGGCTTTTTGTTGTTTTTTTGTTTTAATCAATCAGTGGAAAGCATAAAAGTCACTTTGGAAAAAATGGGGCCTTTCAGACATGAGAATTCTTGATTCAACTGCAAGGGATGAGGCCGACGCCTTCCAGCCTCGGGTCTCAGCCTCCTTCCTTGTATAGACACGGGCGTCTCCCTCCTCGGTGCAGAGAGGACACGGTCCCCTTCAGTCCCCTTCTCAAGGCCGTGCCCTGTCGCGGCCCGGGCTCCCCCCGTCAGCAGCCCGCTAGGAGCAGCCGCTGCTGTGGCCGCTGTCCAGCCCTGTCCTTGCTCTGGGCAGCAGGACATTAGAGTCCCTCCCCACTTCCTTTCCTACTCGCTGCAGGGAGCTCCCTGGGTGGAAGCCGACAGCTCAGCTATTCGGTGTGCTGCGGGTGGTTTTTCCCTTCCTGAACCTTGTTTGCATAACCTCTCAGGAGTCTATATAAGGTAAGGTCAGCCTTAGAGCCAGCTGCTGCAATCTTGGCGGGCTTTGGGGCAATTTCCTCCCGTCCTCACCTTCCTCCTTTCTTTCGTCTTGCTCTGAAGTTCAGCGCTGGGTGGAAATTATGAAATTTTTCTCTCTTTTTTTCCTCTTCCGTTGGCCCAGAGATCATTTACAGGGTGCCTATGGGGTGCCTGGCACTGTGATGGGTGCTGGGGCCTATAGCAAGAACAGGACGGATACGAAAGTAGCTAAAAAGATCACAAGGACTTGTGCCAAAAAGTTTATCAGGGTCACTTAGGTGGTGGGGCCTCATTTTTGCTTATTTGTATTTCTTATTATTCTACACCTAGCATGGGTTTTGTGTATAATGAAAAAAACACTTGTTCAAAACGTTTGCGAAAGTGTAAGAAAGTCGCACCTGGCTTGGTCCATGGCGGATCCTCAGTCCCCTGGAGTTCGGTCCTCTGGCCAGGACTGGTTCTGGGGACGGGCAGAGACTAGCTTCCCTTTGGGGGCAAGGCAGGGCCCCTCAGTCAATGTGGATTCTGGGCCAGGGACACCCTGGTGAGAACGCTGGGTGGGATTGATCAGCATCTGCTCCTCGGTGATGACCCGAGCCTCCGGGGAGTTCAAGTTTGGGTGGGAGGGGAAAAGGGGGGGATGGGGCAGTCCTCGAGCGCTTGGTGGAGATTCTATGCCATTTATAATTTTTGGGAAATTGTCAGAGCAGCTCATTCTGGTGGCTTTGGTGATTCCGGTGAATCCCGACTGCCCCCTTTTCCCCTCGAACCCTCTTCCCATCCCACAAGGGTCATCCTCCTGCTCTGTCGTCACTGTGTTTTCTGCCACGTGCCCACTCCGTCCCCCACTCCCCTCCTCCCCTTCGCCCCTCCTGGCCTCTCCTCCTCTTGTGCGGGGCCTTTCCTTCCTGCCTCTCCCTCTCTTCCAGGGGGTCAGGAGGAGGAGGAAATGGGAAGGGCAGACATAGGCGTGTGATGATTCACTGACGTACACGAATTTACCCAGTACCCGGAGGCAGAGAGGCGAGCTGGGCTTTGGACCGAGGTTCCCGTTACCTACCCATGGGCCCTGCCTGGGGTCTCCAGGTCTCGAGGGGTCCCCACCAGGAGCCATTTCACAAAGACAGCCCTTCGCTGGCCCGTGACGAGGCTTCATCAAGCAACCGAAGGGTCAAGTTCTTTTGAAAGCCGTTTCATTAGTGCTGCGTTGGGGACTGTCTTTTCATGAGCAAGATTCTCAGCGGTGGGGAGGGGAGGGTGTCCCTGGCCCCTGAACCGGGGACGTCCTGAGCGCAGTCGGCCCGGGCTTTGAGCGCATGACACTGGCCAGAAGGACATGACAGTCCTGTCCTTGCTTTGTCATGGGTGACGTCTCCCCCGAGATGGGGCTTCACTCGCTAATCGGGGCTTGTGGAGCTACGGGGATAGAAAGAGCGCCTTGTCACCTGGGCCATCGCTCGGCAGCTCTTTTCCTAACCGTGGCTTGTCCCTGTCTTGGGTGCGGGGTTTGCGGGGAGGGAGGGTCGCTGGTGGCCTGTGACGTGCAACGCTCAGGAACCAGCGCCTAGGTGCCTCCGATTCTGTAAGTGACAGCCTTGAAAAGGCCACACAGGAAGCTTCTTCACACCGTCACTTCCCTAAAGTGAAAGGGGTGCGGGGTGCGGGAGGAAGGGGGTGGGGCCGGACTTTGAGCCGAGGGCTTTGTCTGGCTCAACCCCCCTCTCCTCTTCTCTCCTCTTTCTCTTAATCAGTGGTTCTCACGCTTCGCTTGGGCAGCAACAGAATCACCCCAGGGTGCTTGTTCAGGCACCATATCCGGGCCCCATCCTCAGGGTTTCTGAGTCAATAGGTCTCAGTAGACCCTGAGAATTCACACTTCTAGTAAGTTCCTGGGGGCTGCGGCTGCTGCCGGTCCCAGGGCCACGCTGTGGGAACTGCCGCTCCAGGCCTCACCTGTTCTCCAGCGGGCCGGGAGGAGCTGTCGGGCTCCTTTTGTCTCACCTCTCTGAGCCTTAGTTTCCTCATCTGTGAAATGGGCCCGTGAGCAGCGCCGACCTCATAGAGGAGTTGGGATGACAAAATGTGCCAGTCCACGTAAGTGCTTACACCAGTGCCTAGAAGTGGGTGGTAGATGTGGGCCTCCGGCACCCCCTGGGCCCTCACGGTCTCCTGTCTCTCCCTCCCTTGGCACTTGGCCCTGTGCTTGGCACGTCGCAGGCCCGAGAGAAAGACTTATGCAACGAGTGACCCAGGGACTCTGTGCGTGCCCGGGAGCCACTGCTTTGAAACCCAGCGGAATGGGCGTAGGTTTGCTGGGTATAGGAAGTTGTCCCCATTCTACAGCTGGAACAACCGAGGCTCAGAGCACGAAGATTCTTCCCTGATGTAACGTAGCTGAAAAGGAAGCTAGCCGGGCTCGGGCCCTGGCCCGCTCGTCTCTGGGATCTGCGCTCCTGTCAGTGTACCAGGTCGCCGCAGCAAACGTGGGCGCGTGAGGCGCCAGGACAGGAGAGAAACAGGTGCAGACTCTGCCCGCCTAGTCGGGGGGGACGGGCCGGTTGGCAGCCGTGAGGGCAGGGACGAGGGCGTCTCAGGGCCCAGCGTCCTGGACGTGGGAGCCCCGGTCCCGCAGGGACAGAGTGTCGGGAAAGGAGGACGAGCGGGAACCTCGGGGAGCCAGAAGGACGGAGGAGGCAGCCCTGGCGTCTGCTCTGAGGACCCAGAGGCGCCGTGTCCTGGGTGCCGCGGGAAGGGGGCATTTCAAGAAGGGCGGAACTGAAAATGGTTCGGCACGCCGTGCCGCGGAGAGCTCACGTGAGCATGCGCACAGAGAAGATGCTGTTGGTTGGATTTGGCAATTAGGAGGCCCCCGGGGGCCTCTGAGGGTGGTCTCCTTGGAGAGTGGGGGTCCAAACCTAGCACCTGTCCCCAGGGGCCAAGTCCTTCACTCTCATTTCCTTTCCATTTCGTCCTCACAACCACTTTATGGGGTAAGCGTTGGACCCATTTTGCAGATGAGCAAACCGAGGCCTTTAGACATTCAGGAATCCGGTCTAAGTCACAGAGCTGGTGCTCAGTGAGGGTAAGTTTCTAGTGGGTTCTGAGACTCAAACTCCGACCCTGGCCGCTGCAGAGCGGGCTGAGCGTGAGGCAGCAGGTGCGGACCGCTGCCCTGCAGAGGCCTCCGGCAGGAGGAGCTCAGGGCCCCTGTCTCCTGGTGCCTGTGTATGGGTGACGTCCTGGTCCGGTGTTCCCCATGGGCTGGCCCAGTCTCCCTCTCTCCTTTGCCTGAGCTGGACCCTCCACCTCAGTCTGCAAAGATGGACCATCGGCCTCCCCGGGACCGAGTGGCACAGTGTGGGGCGACGGGAAGCCCAGGTTCCAACCTTCCGGCCAGTTTGGCCATGTTAGCACACACAGACATGCACACGCACATAGATTCATGTACACACACATGCACACGCAGTAAAATATATATGTGACGACGTTTCGCCGTGTTCATCCGTGGACGTGGCCAAGTTTTCCTGCATAGGACAGCGATGTCAGCGGGAAGTGGCTGAGGGCGCACGACGCTCCCCACTGACGTGGCTGCCCCTCTCTGATCAGGAGAGGGGAGGAAATGCCCCCGGCCGGGCCGGGATGAAGGGCCGGCACCTCCTCCTGCGCTGCCCAGGCGGAGGCCGAAGGGGCTGGAACCTCTTTGGGGTGAGCGAGGGGGAGAGGCCCCACGTCGGACGAGCAGGTTTTCCACCTGGGACTCAGCCGATGTCTCCCGCTCGGTCGTGCCACATCCCAAGCGGCAAACATTTGCAAGCACAACATGACTCGAGGATTTCCAAAAACACGCCTGTCAGCAGTCTTGTTGACCAAACTATTGTCAGATAAGCACCCAGCAGTCCCTCTTCACCCTCCCATGATAATTTAAATGACATCAGCCTGTGGCTCTGGAAGGTTCCCAATGCCCTTGGGGGTGGGGGTGGGGCGACTGACCTGTTGTGCGTCCCGTGCCAGGCCCTGCGCTGGTGCCTGGGACACGGGGTTTAGCTGGGAGAATGCTTGTTCTTCTGCAAGAACTGGGATGATTCTGGAGGGAGGTGGTGCTGCCCAGGTTGGAACGGGGAAGGTCTGCACGACGGAGGAACGGACTTGGAGAGTTGGAGGTGCGCGGAGGTGGAGACATGCAGCAGCCAGCAGAGAGGGCGGACCTTGGAAAGGGCGTCGTGTTGCCCAGAGAAGCTGGCCGGGGCCATGGCGTGGGTGACATCGGCAAGAGAGGGGGGCGGGAGGCTCGGCACCGGGCTGAATGGGAGGTCAGGGCCTCCAAAAACCACCTTGGCCCAAAGCGGGGCCGGTCACTTTCCCACGTGGAGGCTTTGGCCAGAGACGGGTGGCTTGATCCGCACTGGGTCACTGGAACCCGCGTGTCTGGGCTGGCCTGTGCGGAGAGGGAAACACAGGGTGGTTGCCATGGAAATAGACTCCGTGGCTGGTGAGATCCAGGCGGGGCAGCAGCCGGGTCGTGCCGGCCCCTCCTCCCGCTCAGGTCAAGGCTGCGATTTAATCAGACACTTTGGTACTGTAGCCCGGACTACGCCAGGGACAGCGCCAGGCCGGGCAGCGCTGGCTCCCCCGCCGCGCCCGGCCGCCGGGTCCCGGCCTGTGGGCGCAGTTCTGCAGGCGTCCCCCGTGTTTGGTGGCGGTGACGGCTCGGCAGCTCTGCCCTGTGGCAGTGGCTTCAGGTGCAAGGACAAGGTCCCGTCCTCGTGCCTGTTGGGCCGGGCGGGTTTGCGGCTTTCACGTTTACTCTTCGTGGGGGACTCGTGATGGGGGGTGGAATCAGCCCAGTTCGGAAGCGACCCAAATGTCACCGGCGGATGGGCGGATGGGCCACACGCGGGCCGTCCGTAGGATGGGATGCGCCGTCCGGTAGCTGTCGGGAGGCGGGAAGTGCCGAAACGTGTGTGGTGGGGACCGACCTTGAAAACCAGACGCCCAGTGAAAGAACCCGGTCACCGAGGCCATGACTGCATGTCTACGGAACGTTAGAACTGCAAATCCATGGCCACCAAGAGTGGATTAGTGGTTGCCGGGCGCTGGGGAGGAGGGTGGAGGATGGGGACACGGGTTCCTCTCGGGGTGACGCGAATGTTCTGGAGTTAGATGGGGGTGACGGTTGCACAGCATGTGAGTGTGCTCACAACCACTGTATCGCACACGTTAAAATGGTTAGCAGGGTGAATTTTATGACTTTTATCTCAGTAAAGGGAAGAAGTGGGAAGGACAAAAAGAATCACCCCGTTTTATGGATGAGGCAGCCGAGGCCCAGGCTTGGGGGTGAAGGCGGAGGCCTGGGAGGGGCAGGCGGAGCTCTTGCCCACGTGGACTCCTGGGGACTCCTGTCCTCCTTGTGTCCAGCCGGTCACCAGGCCCTCGCAGTGCCTCTGAGACCATCCGTCCTTCCGTCCCCAATGCCATGTCACCCGCTGACCCCCAGGCTCAGGTCCCCCCCCCGGGGAGCCCCCCAGATTGCCATGGCTGGGTGGGGGCAGCTCCCCAAGGGCTGGGTGCGCACACCCGAGACGTCTGGCACTTGGCTCTGTAGCGGGTTCCCTTGGCCACCTCACGTGACCCCCGAGCCGACATCTCACCTGGTGGTTTGGGCGTTGACAGTGGTGACGATGACATCCCTACCCCCCCTGCCCCACAGCGTCGTTATGAAGACCACACTCGCGCTTTGGGAACTGAAAAGCGCTGTGCTAACGTGAGGGGCGATTATGATGTTTCCTTTAAGAAATACATGTCGTGCAGACCCCCGGCCCGGCCGGCAGAGTTTGAATCACACGCCCCTGGTCTGCTGAGAACCGTGTGTTCCCCACTCCCCGGGACGGGTCAATCCCTCGTGGACAGCGGCTTGGTGCTGACCGTGTGCTGCTGGTGACTGCCCGGGCTTTGGGACGGTAACCCGGACGTGAACTTTATCCGCTCAAGGCCTGCGTCTCCCTCAGGCAGATGGTGTGTGGCCTTGGTGTCAGCTCCTCGGCTTTGTGTGCGGTTCGGCTTGGAGGCACTTAGATTTTAAGAAGAAAGGCACCTTGATTATTTCTTTTAAACTCAAAGTGGGGTCCTTTGCCCAGGATCAGCATCATCTGAGAGCTTCTTAGAGGGGCAGACCCCGGGGCTCCCCCCAGACCCGCTGCATCGGGATCTGCATTTGGGAGGATCCCCTGTGGCTCCCGTCCCTCCCGCGTTTCAGCAGCAAACGTATCACTGGGCGGCCTCGTTGGGTACCCGAGAAGCCCTAAAGCCAGCAGCTGACAGCCCTGCAAGAACACAGGAGCTCGTCACAGCGGCTAACACAGACGAGCGACGCCAAGCCAGTCGCGTCCCCGTGGGCCGGTGAGCGCCAGTTGGGGACTGTGGTGAGATCTCATTGGAAACGGAAATGAACACGTGAAGTTCTCAGGGGTGAAGCCGAGTGACGCTACGCGATTCCTTCCGTGAGGCGCAGAGCTTTGGCGGGAACCCTGAAATGGGTCCTGATTAAATGGGGACACAAACTGCGTCTAGACCAGAGTTCTCAACCCGGGGTGTTCTGCCCCCGAGGGGACATCTGGCAATGTCTGGAGGCGTTTTTGGTCGTCACAACTGGGGGGTGGCAGCCCTGGCATCTAGTGAGGGCGAGAGATGCCGCTCAGCACCCTACAGAGCGCGGGGTGGTCCCAAACGTCCACGGTGCTGGTGCGCGCAGTCCCGGCCTGTCCCGGGGCGGGGGAGGGGGTGCTCGCACACCCGTCACTTTGAAAGCTCAGGAACATCAGACACCGTTTTGCCGGCGCAGAGCGGTGGTGGGCGGGCAGGGAGCGCAGCAGATTGTGAAAGAGACGCCAAAGTGGTGGGAATGAACACGGCGTGGCCCTGGTACAAAGCTTAACGTGGACCTGTGGGACAGAGTAGCCCCAAAGTCATTGTCATCGAAGCGACTTTATAACGAGCATGCCACGCCTGGTGGAGAAACATTGAGGATTCGTCCCTGGCCTCGTTGTCCCGCCATGAGCCAAGCGTCCCCGCTGGGCCTAGAGCCGCATCCCAGGCCAGAATAAGGGCCATGTTCTCCTTGTTTCTGCCTCAGTCCCCAGCCCTTCCCCGGCTCGGTTCCGGGCTCTCCACGGCGTGGCTTTCCCAGTGCAAGTAGGGTCTCGAGGATTGAGGATGACTAGGGTTGACGAGTTTCTGCTCCCTAACTGGGACCCGCGGTGTGAGGCGTGACGGTGTGTGGTGGGGTTGCAGCCAGAGAGGCCTGGGTTCGAACCCAGCATGGCCTGGAGCTGCCCGCACGACCTTGGGAGTGTCACGTGGTGTCACTTGCTGAACCTCGTTGCCCTTGTGAAACGGGCACCAAAGGCTGGAGCGCCATTGTCAGGATCAAAGGAGGGCGCGCGGGCCACGGCCAGCGTTGGGAGCCTCCTTCCACCTTCTGCGCTGGGGCTTCTGCCGTGCGGCCCCGGGACACTCGAGGACGTGGCTTTGGGGAGTTTTTAACCGAGCGCCGTGTTCTCTCTTTGCTCTCGGCCACAGATGACGTCCGGCTGTTCGCCTTCGTGCGCTTCACCACCGGGGACGCCATGAGCAAGAGGTCCAAGTTCGCCCTCATCACGTGGATCGGCGAGAATGTCAGCGGGCTGCAGCGCGCCAAGACCGGGACGGACAAGACCCTGGTGAAGGAGGTCGTCCAGGTAATTCTCCCGCGTTCCCTCGGGGCCCGGGAGGTCCCTCCGCACCATCCAGCAGGGGTGGAGGGGGCTGGGTCTGACTCCTGGGTCTGGGACTTAGCTCGTCTCTGGACCCTGGAGCCACTGGTGACATGGTCAGGTTGTTTTAGGACGCCGCTCGGAGGAGGTGGCTGTGCTGGTGATCCCGGCCATCACGGCAGGAACGTGGCGCTGGTCTGCCCTGTGCGTGGGGCAGGTCGCCCGCAGAGAAGGGGGCGGCTCCCGTGGTGGCCGTGGGGACCCCGAAGGGGATCTATGTGTGTCCTACCTAAATGGTGCTTTAACATCCTGGCCGTTGAAGAAAATCGACACCTTCAACGTTGGAAACTTCTAAGGCGGTCTGTTCGGGGTTAGGGTGTGGGGTCATGTTGAGAGGAGGAAATCTGAATTCCAAAAAGCCAGCCCAGAGGAAGGGTAGGCGAGGGAGAGAGCCCTTTCCCCGCCAAACCCCGTGAAGCCAGGACTCGCTCCCTCTTTCCCTGCCTTTAAACTGTTGTTTACGTCACCAGACACACCGAGTGGCAGGTCCCTGCCGCAGCCCTGCGTGCATTGTTTTACAGATACGAAACAGTGTAATTGGTTCACAATAAAATACATGTTTAAAAATAACAGGCTGGCCGTCGCGGTGGCTCACGCCTGCAATCCTAGCACTCTGGGAGGCCGAGGCGGGAGGATCGTTGGAGCTCAGGAGTTTGAGACCAGCTTGAGCAAGAGCGAGACCCCGTCTCTACCAAAATAGAAAGAAATTACTTGGACAGCTAAAAATATATAGAAAAAAATTAGCCAGGCATGGTGGCGCATGCTTGTAGTCCCAGCTACTCGGGAGGCTGAGGCAGGAGGATCGCTTGAGCCCAGGAGTCTGAGGTTGCTGTGAGCTAGGCTGACGCCATGAGACTCTAGCCCGGGCAACAGAGTGAGACTCTGTCTCAAAAAAAAAAGACAGGCTAACGGTGGGGATGGGTCACAGCTAAAGGATGCAGAGTTTCTTTTTGAGGTGATGGAAATGCCCTAAAATTGACTGTCACAATCGGTGCACATATATGTGAGTTTACCAAAAACCACTGAATCGCAAAAAACAAAAACAAACAAACAATAGGCTGTATATTAATACAATGTGATAATCTGGTAGAGCCGTGAACAGAAAAGCTGGTGAAATATGAGTAAAACCCAGAGTTTAGTAAATGATAACACCGGCACCAGTGTTGGCTGTTTCACTGTGACGTCTGTACGCAGTGGCGTGACGTTATCAGTTGGGGAAATAGAGTGTGTGTGTGTGTGTGTGTGTTGCAGGGATGGGAAACTCTCAGTGCTATCTCTTACAACTTTTCTGTATATCTAAAACTCTTCCAAGACAAAAAATTTTATTTAAAAAATAATCATAGGAAGTCATAAAGTCCCGTTGTTTCGCTGTCCCCGCCTGTTTCTGATCTCCCCCTCCCCGCGCCCCTCTCGGACGGGCCGCCCCCTGCCCCTCCGCATGTGGTCGGCAGCTGCTTTTCTTTTTTTTAGGTTAATATAATTTCATAAATTATGTGGCTGCATTGTCTTTGTAATTAGTGTTTTTCTGGTAGCAGAGTGTCCCATTTCACAAGAGTACTGTGACGTACTAAATGTTCCCCTGTGCGTGGTCTCTTGAGTCGCTTCCAACGTTTGTTTTTATGAATATTGTTCCAAGCCACATTTTAATTCACACAGCTCCTTTCTCTCGTCCATCGAATTGTTCCCTTAGAATACATTCTCAGGAGGTATGGGGTTCTGTTCTGGCATTATTAGTCATGGTAATCAGTTTTAAAAGGTACAGGTCGTCAGATTGCTAGAGTGCCGTGGTGTCAGCATAGCTCACAGCAACCTCAGACTCCTGGGCTCAAGCGATCCTCCTGCCTCAGCCTCCCTAGTAGCTGGGACTACAGGCATGCGCCACCATGCCCGGCTCATTTTTCTACTTTTTGTAGAGATGGGGTCTCGCTATGTTGTTCAGGCTGGTCTCAAACTCCTGGCCAAAAGTGATCCTCGTGCCTCAGCCTCCCAAAGTTCTGGGATCACAGGCGTGAGCCACTGTGCCCGGTCATCAGATTGCCTTCTGAAAGGGTTAGCACTGTGCCTGGGCCTGAGGAAATGTTCAGTAAATGTCATTTATTTCATGTCCTAATCAGTGTGACCGGTGAACACCTCTGTTTGCACTCTGGCCAGGGAACCCTTGCTTTGGAAGATCACTTAACCCTACAGGGCATTTTTCTCCAGGCCAGTTGGGTCTTATGGTTAACTAGCATTCAGGGTTCTTCTGTGCGGCAGTAGGGTGGAAATGCCGAGGAATGCCTGTCGCATGGCCAAAGCCCTCCTGCTGCGTCCTGCCTGTCCCTGCTGCTGGGTGTGGCTGGAGGACCCGCAGGGAGGGACTGCTCCCAGGATGCACCCACTGGACACAGTCTTTTGAATCTTGCAGTTCCTTTTTACTTTCCATTTAAAAAATCGTGGTGAAATGCAATAACATAAAATGTACCACTTCAACCAATTTCAAGTGCACACGTCAGTGGCATTAAGCACACGCACAGCGTTGTGCGGCCACCGCCACTGCCTGGTTTCAGAACTTTCCCACCACCCCCAAAGGAAGCCTCGTACCCACCGAGCAGTCTGCAGAGTTTCTTCCAAATCCAGAACTCTTTTCAGCTGGGCGAAGTGGGCCTGTGGCCGAGGAGATTGGGGGAAACTGATTCTCAGGTAGGAAGCTTTAGGTGGGAGGAGGAGTTATGATTCATTTGTTTGCAGGCTCAAATACGCTGAGGCAGAAAGGGGAATTGCCTGGCCTTTGGAACTGGGAAGTGCGGGGGTTTTGGCTTCAGGTGTGGCTGGATCCAGGGCTCAAGCGGTATTTTCATCTCATTCCTTCTGTTTTTCTCTGGGTTTGGCCTCAGGCAGCCTCTGGAGGAAAGGTGGGTGGTTCTTTGAGTCTGGATCCCAGAAGAAGAGAGGCCTCTTCCCTCACTGTCAATCAATCCCTTAGGAGGACCCTGATTGGCTCAGCTTGGCTGTGGGCAGGAGGCGGGGCTTCGGGATTGGCAGGGGCAGGGCGATCCCAGTTGTTAAGAGAAGGGGATGCTAGTGGGCGAAGCGGCACAGACGTCCACTCCAGTGGGGGAGGCGGGACACCGTCCCCAACTGCAGGTGCCGCGTCATCTCTTGACCATTATCATTTGCATTTTCCACCTCTGCACTTAAAGATGTTAATTAACCATCTGAAGCTGCTGCGAGCCCTCACGTTTCCCTACAGCTGCAGATGTGGCCACTCGGGTTCCAAAGGGCCCGTTTTGCTGGTCTAACGCTGTCTTCCCGGTCACCAACGTCATGCCGGGACTGGCATGTGTCAGCTCTCCCCCTGCTTAACGGACACTCAGACCAGATGTTCCCTAAGGGAGCTTCCGGGTGGGCCACCCTGGACTCCATGTGCTGGGGCCTGGGTCACCTGTCCAGCTGCCCTTTGCCACCATTTCCGTGTGAAGGATAAGTGGATAGACTTTCAGTTGTAAGACTGCTGTACGAATAGACCCTTGACTTCCCTTGTAATGAAAGTAACGCACACCCATCCTCGTGCCAAGTTGACTGCATGTCACTGAGGAAGAGTAACTGGAACCGAGAGGGGTGCCCTTTGTGCCACTAACTACCCGTCCGACCCTGGGCAAGTCCCTCTCTCTCCCTGGGCCTCAGTTTCCTCATTTTCAAAGTGACGAATTGGATGAGTTACTGTGTCATATTCTACTTTAGCATATTATGAAATGTTTTCTTTTTCTTTTTTTAAAATGGCGTAAGTTTTTATGAAGGCACTTTACCCTTAAAAAAGAACCTTATTTGACTTTGACAAAGAGGCAGGATAGTTAGTGCAGTGGTCTGACTTTTGAGCCAGATGGTGTGGGTGTACATTTCAGCCTCATCACTTGCTGTGTGGCCTGGGGCACGTTGCTTACCCTCTCTGGGCCTCAGTCACTTGATGTCTAATGTAGCATCTGACCGTTAGGGTTGTTGTGGGGATTAAACAAACAAATATAGAGAAAGGGTTTAGAATAGTGTCTGGTAATGACCCTGGAAGTAGTGGCTGTTACTTCCACTTTTCCCTTTCAACAACACCGTGACGCACAGCTTGGGTGGAAAATGTTTCTGCGTTGTGGGTTATTTCCTTAGGAGATGGTAGATACCTGTACTGAGCTACAGGATGTGAGTCTTCTTGTTCCCCAATATTGCCTAATTGACTTGCAAATGGCTTGGACCAAAGTGATAGCCGTCAGCCACACAGAAAGGTCCTGGCCTCACCCCTGCTTGCCAGCACCGACTTCAGACCATCCACACTGCAACTGTGGCCTGCCACATAGGTGTGCAGGCATGGGGGGAAACTGAGGCCCAGAGCAGTGATAGGACCTGCCCTAAACCCACAGCCAACAAGCAGCAGAGCCGGGGCGAGAGCCTGGACGCATGAACAGTCCGGAGGTTCGGCTCTGGGGCTGTATTCAGAGCCAGGCTGAGACCCCGAGAGGCCAAGACAGGTGCCCGCCAGGCCCCGGGGCCACGGGGGCTGCCGGGTGCAGTGGGCTGGGTGATTGTGGCTCCCAGACCCGAGTCCCCAGAATGAGCTGAACACGCAGCACGCACGGCTGCCTCGCCACAGCTGCCGTCTGCCACACAGAAGTGCCCGGCTGGTGCCCGGGACGGAACATCGGCCCCATTGTTCTCATGTCTTTCACGAGATTGTTGGGACAATGCGGTGGCTGCTCACGGCGACCTGCCCCGCGCCGCGGCCCGGCTAGCTTGATTTGGAGCCAGACCCGGGCAGTGATGCATCGTGCTTGTCTTGCAAAATGGTTTTACTCACGTGATGCTTTTATTCATTTTTTAACATAATGTGTGTGTTCACAGAGCTAAGTATCCAGAGGGAACGTCCAGGTTCCAGCGCTGGGAAAAGAGAACGACAGAGGATGTGGGGAGGTGGGAAGGACAGACGTTCCGGGAGTGGGGCAGACCCCGCAGCTCAGGGTCCTTTTGATGTTTCTAAGCCCCAGAAGCAGGGTCGGCTTAACTGTGGGATCCCGTCCACCCAGGGCCAGATGTACCCAGCCTTCCCCTCTGAGTACCTCTTTTGTGTACCAGTGTGGCAAACACATCAGTAACAACAGTTCGTGTCCCTACTATGTGCCTGACACCCTTTGAAGGGCTTTCCGCATATTAAATCATTTATTCTTTTTCCTGCATGCAGAACCTGAGACCCAAAAGTGGAATGACTGCCCAGGCTTGGACGTGGGGGGCTGTGCCTGGAAGCTGGACTGTGGTCTCAGGCCCAACTCGGTCACCTCCCCACCCCCACACTTTTCCAAAGTCTTCCCACACGAAGGAAACCGTTCAGAGGCCGTAAGTGGAATTTGGACGCTTTCCTTGTGTAGACGCGTGTCTACGGCCATACGAGTTGTATAAACGCGTGTTGTTCATGCGTATTTGTTCTTTTAAATTTATTGGTTCTCCATCTTTCTCGATGGTGGAAACTTTTTTGAACTGGGAACTGAACACTGTTGCTCAGTGCTTTTAAAAAAGCACTGCTGTGTCAAATGGAAAACATCCTGGGCCTCGGGGACTGAGACGCAAGTCCGTATTCTGGCTTCATCGACACATAGCTGTAGGACCTTAGGCAAGTAATTTTAATCTCTAGAATTTCTGTGTTCTCACTTGTGAAAAAGAAAATGTAAATTTTGGTGCTTGGTAAACTCCTACTCATCCTACAAAACCCTGATGATTCCTTTTTATTTTTTTGAGATGGTCTCGCTCTGTCGCTCAGGCTGGAGTGCAGTGTCATGATCACAGCTCACTGCAGCCTCGAACTCCTTGCCTCAAGCGGTCCTCCCACCTCAGCCTCCCCAAATGCTGGGATCACACACTTGGCCGACCCTGATTCTTTACCCCACACCCCTACCAGCCTCAATCGGCATTAAGTGCTTCTGTATCTGTATCCACTATGGTCCAGGTTCCAGGAATTATAACTAAGTGCCCAACTAGAAAGTAATATCCTCAAGGGCAGGCGGCTGGCCAAGCCGTGGCTGCCTTGCTATACAGGGACTCAAGGCAGCTGGAGAGTGCTGTGTGCAGGCACACAGTCGGTGCTTAAACAGTGAAGAAATGAAGCTGTCCGTGCAGGTTCTTTGTGTATTGCTAGGACAGACGCTAATCAACGCGCAGTAACTGTTCTGTGGTTTGAATTCAACTGTGGAGGCCGGTTATACCCAGGGAGGGACGGGGGGTGGGTGACATTTCCAAAGGCCTTGCTTTGGTCTCAGTAGAAAGCAGAAGTGAGAGGCGGCGGGGCGGCCGGGGGAACCCGCACGGCTCCGGGTAATGAGATTTGCCCGGCTGCGGCTCCCAGGGACCAGCCGTAGAGCGTCTCTGCCCCAGGGGCTTTCAGCTGTTTTTACGTGGCGTGTTTACTTCGTGGAAGGACCTGTGGTCTCAAAGCCAGAAGGGCCATTTGTCTTGATGCATGTCACCTGGGCTGTGCCTGGCAGCAGGGCTTCTCTCATATGTTTTGAAAACACAAGCTACCTGATTGAGAAATGGAAAGCCCCCCGCAGCCTACGGACGGTGGTACCAGGCAGCATGCATGCAGCGCAGGCTCCGGCATCGTGAGCCCGGCGCTGTCTCACCCCCGACACACAGATGGGGAAACTGAGGCTCGGAGAGGATGCATCCTTGAGCCACGCTGAGTGTCGAGGCAGAAGCCAGTGGCGGGGGATTGGGGACCACTTTAAAGTCGTGGGGGGCTCTGGGAAGTTTTTAATTAGGAGAGTGGAGGAGCCAGCTGTGCTGCTGCCACCAAAGGGGTTAAAAGCTCTTAGGGGAGAGGGAGAGCCCCACACCCCGGGTTTGGGCCTGGCATGTAAATGAGGCCCCTTTAATGCGCAAAGGTGGGCTGCCTGCCCTTCACTGAGCTCCAGGCCGAGTGCCAGCCCTCGGCCAGCCGGCCTGCCTTGGCGCGGCACCTGCCAGGGTCACCTGCTGGCAGCTGATGCCCCAGCACGGTGGTTCCCGACACAGCCGGTCGGGCGTACAGTCACCGTGCCGCGAGGACACCGGGCCGGGATGCGTACAGGTCCTGATGGAAGGGGCCGGGAGAAATGAACCCAGAGAGCCCCCTGTGTGAGCCGCGTTTCCACGTGGGGGGTCGAGGCTGGAGGCTGCCCGCGCCCTCCAGTCCCCTCGCTCTGCACCAGCAGCTCTCCTCCGGCCGCTCGCCCGCCCTGGCACCGCTGCCCACCGCCGTCCCCTCGCCTGCTTTTGTCCCTGGACATTCTGCCTTTTAAGAGTCCCTTGTGGAGCAGGCCCATATCTGACTCTTCCTCTTCTCCCAGCAAGACAGAGGGGTGGTTTTGTCCCAGTCCCCGTGGTTGCAAAAGCGCTCGGGCGCGATGAAGGTCGTGGTGGCCGGCCCCCACCCTCCACGCCGCACAGAGACTCCCCTCCCGCCCGCCCCGTGGCCCGTGTTTTTGCGCAGCCTTTGTGGTAGCAGAGACACAACTTGTGTCCCTTCTCTTAACATTTCACAAATATGTCTTCAGTTTTCATAATTTTAGTGACCAAATACTATTTTGTGAGTGTGGCACAACATAGGTAAGTCTGATACCTGCTCTGTGTTTGCTCCTGTGTGTGTGCACGTGTGTGTGTCCCTGCTCCTCGTAAAGACCTTAGCATGGAGTTAATCACGTGACCTTTTGCTGCCTGCATCACCTCCCTGGTCCTCAGTTTCCTCATCTGAAAAATCAGCATGATAACATTTGATGCGTGGAATTGTGAAAATCAAATAAGGTACTGTATATGAAGCGTTCAATGTAGATACTGTTCACTTATTCAGTTTTTGTTGAGAAATGGAAATGGTCTGGTATTTGCAGGCAATGAACATCTTTGAGTATATGTGTTGTCATTAAAAAAAAATTCCGTTGAGTTATTTCTCTGGGGAAAATTCCCAAGCAGGGTTGTGGCTGAGGAACAAGAAGTGCTAGGCACAATTTTGACTGGGCAGAAGTTGAAGACCTGAACCTGGATTTAATCTCTAGCTTATCAACTGATCTGCAGGCATGGGCTATTTGGAGCTCTGGGTTAAGAGGGATTCTGAGATTAAGCCTGGACTCAGTGTGGAAAGTGCCAGGATTGATTAGTGATGTCTGCCGTGGACACGGTAGGGGAGAGTAGAGTACGTTTCCTGCATTCTCGCTGTCCCTGGCTAGATGCAGCAGCAGTCCGAAATCAGGCAAGGTGGAGTTGGGCTTCTGTACATATCTGTGGCCAGGAAAGCAGAGGGTTAGAGTCTAGGCAGTTGCCCAAATGCTAAAGAGGCGGGTGGCCCTGCAGGTGTCAGGATCCCAGGCATAGGAACAACTGCCCCCATTCTGTTTTGTCCCAAGCCTAGTCACGGTGTGCTCTTGGGATGCCAGGCCTTCCTCCTCCCATCTTCATTAGACCCTGACCCCTGGCCTACCTGAAACATAGCCACGTGCCTCTGTCTTGTCCGTTGTTCTCTCCCTAGTGAAGCAGGGCCGTGTCACTCCTGAGCTGTGAGGGTGACGCAGGTGCCTTTGCTCCGTTATCTGTCAAACGCTCGGCCGCGCCATGCTGATCTGTTTTTTCCCCCTTTTCTATGATGACTCATGCCTGTTATAACAACCTGTTCTTTTTGAGTCAGTGACACCTTGCTGGTAGGATTTTAAAAACCTTGGTCTTTCAAGTACTTGGGAACAGTTGTGGGAGGGGCGGCGTGGGGCCGGGAGGGCTGGCAGCTGCGGCTGGGTGTGCTTGCCTTTGGCCCACGCTCCTCAGAGGTGGCCCTTCTCCTAGCAAGACTCAGGGTGCGCGGGACTGACTGCTTTCCTTCTGCACCCCAGGGTGTTTGGTTTATAATTAATCTTCATGCACTTGGCGGGGGTGGGGGGGAGACACATTATTGTGGCCAGCACGTGTCTGTCTCCCCTGCCCCAACTCATGCACGTGGGAGAAGAGATTCCGTCCCCTACGTTTTTTTGCAAGGATTTGGGACAGGCTTGGAGCTAGCACACAGCTTCGCTTTGAGAGCCGTGCTCTGAGCCCAAATTTGACGTTTCTGTGGCCGTTGTCCCCAGCACCCCTCAGACTCTGGGGTCCATGGTGGAACTTCGTCCATATCCACGTGCTCCAGAGGCTTGGGCATAGGTCCCTGGACCACCAGGTGGGGAAAGCCCTGGGAGACCCTTCGTGCAGCCTTCTTCTTGCACGGAGATGGAAACCGGGGCCCAGAGCCATTGAACGCTCCCTTCGGGGCGTTTTCGGGCCCTGCTCCTCTTTTTCTGCTCTCGGTCCCTCAGAGAGGCCCATAAATACCAGAATTTTGGCCTCCCAGAGCCTAGGAGAGTCTGTGGCATGTAGTAAGTGTTCAATAAACACGTGTTCGTGGGAAGAATGAATTGCTTTAGCTTTCATTGTCTTTGGATACAACGAAGATCACCTCTCCTCCCTGAACCCACTTTATAAAAGTGTGCGTTGCTGATATCACAGATTTAACTGCCCCCGAAAGAATCCCCACTCACCTTTTTCTTCCCAGAACTTTCCCCTCGCGCACCCGGGTTCCCCACGGCGGTCAGGGAGACGCCGCGGTCCGGATGCTCTAAGTAGAAGACCTGTCGCTCTGCCCCGACGGCGCCTCCCTGTCCCCCCCCGCAGCCAGCCCCGGGCCCGGCCTCCGGGTTTGCAGCTGGATTTACCGTCCTCTCTCCGCCAGTGTCACCGCCTTGGCTGTTCAGAAGAATTCCTGGGACTTTCCTTCGCTGAAAAATAAACACTGGGAAGGGAGAGAAGAGGAAACAGCCTTTGCTCTGAGTAGTTCCCAGAACTTCTTTGTATCTTAAATTCTCCTTCAATCTTGAGGATGGAGGGGAGCCCGCAGTCGTGTAAAATGTCACTCACTCTGTGCCGGGCACACTCGTCAATTGGCCCAGCCCTTTGCACGCTCACAAGATCCTCACAGCAGCCCCAGGACGCAGGGGCTGTTACTGTCCCCATTTGCAGATAAGGAGGCTGAGCTGGGGGGGGGGGTTTGAGTCCCCCCGGGGAGGGCCAGGCTGCTGGAGGGGTATGCAGACAACTGTCCCTGTTTGTATTTGAACCAAACCTACTCCCAGCGCTCTGGGGTTTAAACCCAGGCAGCCAGGAGCCATTTAAAAACGAAAGGCATGATTTAAAGCCAAGGATGGGAACTCTGCGTGCACTTCTGAAACCAGCCTTGCAGACAGATGCTCGACTCTGCACAGAGCCCTGGTCCCCGACCCTCATCCTTTGCCAGATGCGCCTTCCGCAGGAAAGGGGCTGACACCTGCTTTGTGTCTTTGAGGCACGCATATAGGTGCGTTTGGGAAAGGTCACAGGAACAAAACTCGTCTTTGACTTTGTGGTTGCACGTTTGCGACCCATTTTGTTGGTGGCTGAGCTGGATGGGGCTTCTTCCTTTGAAAAGTCCTGCTGTGGCCAAAAAAAGAAAAGTCCCTTGTCTGGAAGCTGCCGGAGAGGAACAACATGTTCCCAGACAAAACAAAGATCTTTCTGCAAGCGCAGGTGACAGTGCCCCGACCCTGGCACATTTTGCTCTGGCGTCTCTGACGGGTTCCTTCTGCGTCGGGGGCTGGGCGGTCTAGGGCCCTGCCGTGACATTGGCCGTGACGTTGCTGTGCCGTGGGATGCAGGGCTCACCCTCTCTGGGTCTCTCCCTGGGCCTCTATCAACGGAGGGGTGAGTGGCAGGTTCCAAGGGCCTGTCTTGGTCATTAGAAGAGCAAAAAAATTCAGTAAAGAATGAGGAAGGACTCGATTGTGCACAGTCTTACCCTCCGGTGTCTCCCTGAGGATAAATTGGAAATGCAATGTTAAGGGAAGGTAGGACTTTGAGGTGTGAGCCAGTTGACTGTGTTAAGACACTTGATCTGTAACCCTTCTTTTTGGCAGTAATCGGATCACCTGGATGACTTGCCTTTTAAGACTTGTAAGCAGTGACTATAAAAACCTGCCTTCTGTGGACAAAATAATCTTCCATTCTGTTTTCTACTGAGGTAGAGAGGAAAGGACATTGGGCTGATGCAAAAGGGCCATCCAGTTGCATGGTGGCCTGTTTATCTTGTTAGATTCAGTTTGTTTTAAACATTTTCAGAGATTACATGGTTTCTCTTCTCTTCTCTTGTCTTCTCATCTCCTCTCTTTTATTCTCTTTTCTTTTTTGAGACAGAGTCTTGCTCTGTTGCCCTGGGTAGAGCGCAGTGGTATCATAGCTCACAGCAACCTCAAACTCCTGGGCTCAAGTGATCCTCCTGCCTCAGCCTCCCGAGTAGCTGGGACTACAGGCATGCGCCACCATGCCTGGCTAATTTTTCTATTTTTAGTAGAGATGGGGTCTCGTTCTTGCTCAGGCTGGTCTGGAACTCATGAGCTCAAGCAATCCTCCCACCTTGGCCTCCCAGAGTGCTAGGATAATAGGCGTGAGCCACCTCGCCAGGCCTATGGTTACTTTTCTATCTATATACTTTTTATAATGTGGCATCATTTTTTGCTAATCTTTTGGTTTTAAGCGTGTATCTGGTATGTGGTATAGGGTTGGGGGT
>VBSM01000949.1:21343416-21374322 GCA_008086735.1 Cheirogaleus medius | reverse complement strand
TCGGCCTCCCAGAGTGCTAGGATTACAGGCATGAGCCACCACGCCCGGCCTGCTTAATGTTTTAATCTCTTTTACCTGCAAAAGTAATACATATTCAATGCAACTAATTTTAATAATACAGAATTCTAGAAAACAAAAGGTGAAAATTTTCCTTCCCAACTCCCCGCTCCATCAAGATACCCACTACTTATAGCTGGGTCTGCATTCTTCCAGATGGTTTTGTCTGTGTACAAACACACACACATATACAGGCGTGCACAGGTATAATTTTTCGGATAAAATGAAATTTTATACATGTATATATATAGGTGAAATTGTGCATGTGTGAAATTATATATATAATATATGCATATATGTGTCGTTTTGTAATTACACGAAGGAAATTGACATCGTTGCAGCTGCATCAATTAAGTGCATGTAATTAACAGCGTGTCAAGGAGAACGCGCATATAGCTGCATCGCATTTGCTCTGGCAGCTCGGTAGCGTGTGAGATTGTGGAGGTGTCACAGTCTACCTCACTAGGCCCCCATGCTCGGGCGTTGTTGCAGGCAGACTGCTACGATGGCCCCGTGACCCTCACCCTGTATTAATGTGACCCCTTTGGCTTGGGTGTGGGAGGAACCTATAAATATGATGGGACGACACCCTGTGGTTAGGGCATGTTATATGGCACCGTTGACTGTCAGAAGGGAGATGCTTCTCGGTGGGACTGAGCTAATCAGGAAAGCCCTCTGCACGGCCGGATTCTGCCGGGCAGGCAGATGCAACATGGGAGAGGGTCGGACCCCGGGAGATTCCCCATCGCTGAGGTGGGACGCAGGGTGCGGGGCACAGAAGGGACTGAGAGGGGCTTCTAGGAGATGAAGGTGACCCCTTGCCAACAGCCAACAGGAACACAGGGACCCAGGCCCCTATCATAGAGCCGCAAGGAAACGAATTCTGCCCGCAAACTGAGCGGTCTCAGGAGGGACCCTGGCTCCAGTGAGGAGGCTGGCATCTTGCCCTCTGGCTGGGGGGACCCTGGGCAGAGGACCCAGCCGCCTGTCCGGACTCCCGCACTGCAGAGCTGCGAAGTCATACGTGGGTGGGTGTCTTCGTGGGGAGGGAAGGGTGTTGTCATTTATTGTAGATAACCGATGTGGCGTTTCGGTTGTTTCCAGCTTTCGTTTGTTTGCTTTTTTCTAATGAACACCTCTGTTTTGAACCTCCTCAGATACGCATCTTTGTTCCAGAGTTGTGTTGGGATGGGTTGCTAAAGGATTCGGGGCTAACCATTTGGATTATTGGTGTGAATTACCAAATCTTCCCCTGAGCCGTGTGCCGACTGACACCATCTCCCCTTCCCCTTGCCAGCGCTGGGTGCTGTCCATCGTGTGTGTGTGTGTGTGTGTGTGTGTGCGTGTGTGTGTGTGGTGAAATACACACAAGATGTACCATTTTGGCTGCTTTAAAGTGATCGAGTCAGCAGCATTCGGTACATTCACGATATTGTACAACTTCCCCGTCACCCCAAAAGGAAACCCGGTAGCTACCAAACAGTCACTCCCCATCCCCTCTCCCCAGACCCCGGCAACCACTAATCTGCTTCCTGCCTCTCATTATTAATCTTTTTACTTTCTGCCAATCGGATATACAAATAGGGGTACTTATTTCCAACTGCTCCAATGGCAGGACGTGCATTCGGAAGGAAGCACGCGGCTCTCTCCCCGAGCTCAGACGTGCGACTGAGCAGCCCCCCCGGGGCACAGCCTCTGCCCCTCCCCTTCCCCCTGCACCTGCCTCTGCTGACCCCCAGCTCAGCGTCAGCCCCCACCTCTCTGGCTGAGACCTCAGCACGTCCTCTCTCTTCCCTCCCTTGTCCCCAGGTCCCTGCCGACTCTAACTGGGAAAGGCCTCCTGCGTCTCGTCCTGCCCTCCCCAGTTAGCCGAGACCCTCCCCTGGCCCCGGGTGGGCCGAGGAACCGAGGCCTGGCAGGGGGCCCTGGCGAGCAAGGGCGGGAGGGCTGGAGGCCGGCCCCAGGGAGACAGCAGGGAGAGGTGGGGCTTGTGGCCGAGAGCAGGGCCGCTGCCACCCCCACACTGAGGGTGGCTGTGTGTCCCCAGAGCTGCTGCTTTTCAGGAGAAGTCCCAAATATGGATATTTATATAAAAGTGATTGGCATCTCATCCAGAAAAGCACGTTCTCATTGTCCTGGCCAGCGTGGCGGCGCGGGGGCTGGCGGGCAGGGAGCCACGTGCCCCACACGCCGGCTCCTTTGCCCACAGAACAAGCGGTACGGGGACAGCGGGTCCCCAGGTTGCTGGAGGCTCGAAAGCCCGAGACAGACGCGCTCGGCTCCCTTGCTCCTGCTGGGCCCTTTACAGCTTCTAGAACATTCTCTCCAGCTGCCTGAGTCCCTGTGCCTGTTTCCATGGCGCTGCAGAGCGTCTGAGGAAGAAGCAAGCCTGTGAGCTGTTCCCCTGGAGCGCCTCAAGGCCCCCCTTTCAGCCAAGCGCCCCCACCCCGTGTGACGTGGGGACACCTTAGGCCTGGGATTGTCCCGGTGGATTTATGGGCACCCCGAGCAGAAGCTGTGGGAGGGCCCTGACCTCCCCGCGGAGAGGATTGTGCTGAGATGGCAGCACCGGGGGCTGGGGCTTTGCTGGGCAGAGAGAGAGAAAGAGAAAGAAAGAAAACCCAACACAAAGCCCAGCCTTTGGGAGCAGGCTGGGCACGCCAGCTGTCAGGAAGGGACCGTGCTGGGGTCCATCAGACAGAGGGGAACGCCAGCTCTAACTAGCCCCTGGGGGCCTTAAAACGCTTGAAACAGATGCCCAGGGCCCCTGCTTTAGGCCATGGGCTCCGTGGGAAGGCCGGAGCTGATGCCTTTCCGCGGGCACATGACACCGGAGACCCTAAGTTAGCGCCCACGGCAGACGTCTGGGCGCGACGGCTGCTGAAGAGCCTTTTAGAGCAACTCCCAGGCAGGCCCCCGCCGTGGAGAGTCACCTAGCCCAGATGTCAGCGGTGCCGATGCTGAGAAGCCCTGATACGGGCAGAACGTTCTTTTTTTATGGCGACAGACTCCATAGAGTAAATGTTTATTTTATTTAACCACTGACCTACTGATGGACATTCAGGCCGTTTCCAACGCTTTACCATCGTAAATGATGCTGCAGGGAACGTCCTTGCACAAGCATCCCTGCCTCTGTGCAACGGGCAGGTGTTTCCTGAGCACAGATACTCGGCGGAGGGCATGGACCTTCGAAATGGGGAGAGAACACGCCGGGTCACCCTCCGAACAGGCTGTCCCCAAGCCCGCTGCCCACACAGCACGGCAGGGATGCCAGCTTCCCCGCCTGCCCCGCGGGCGAGCCCTTGCTCAGCACAGTGCGGCCGGCCGGGGGGAGATGGGACGGCCCACGTTGCTCTTTCTCTCTCTGAGCCGGCTCCTCACCGCAGTGCTCTGCCGGATCCCAGCTCTGCCGTTTACCAGTCCTTTCACCTCTCTGTGCCTCAGTTTGTCCATCTGTAAAATGGAGCTAACCACCCATAGCCCTACAAGCCCCAGGATTGTTGGGAAGATCAGTTAATACCCTCGGGCCTGCTGAGCACTCCACGAACATGGGCTGTTCCTGTAGCACATTCTTTAAAGACAGCTGTTTGCGTCATTTGCAACACCGAGAAATTGGAAGCAGCCGGATGTCCCACGGTGAGGGAAACGCCAAGTGCTTTACGGGGTCCCCACTAAGCAGTGTGATAACTAGGCTTTAGAAATGATTCCAGGGGAGCATATATTCAGGGCAACTTGAGTCTTTGATCCTGGGTTGCAAATACAAATTTTAAAAAATAAACATGATTCCAGGCCTGGGACTCAGGGGTCAGCCAGAGGGTGAGGACAAGGCACAATAGCCCTGATGGAATGAAAATCCCGAATTCACCGAGGGGTTGCCCCAGAGAGGCTTTTGAACCAGAAGGAGGTCAATTATCCTAAAGTGCCACAAGTACGAGTTTTCTGCTGCCTCAGAAGCTCAGGGAGTGCAGCTACAGAGAAATCAAGTTCCATTTTTGCACATTTAAAACAAAACGAACCCCGGGACTCGGCAGCACAGAGGCAATGCCCGGGATGTGAAGGAGAAGAAGCGTGAGCAGCCCTGACCCCAGCGGCCGGCCGGGCGCCCAGGGTCGTGGCCTAGAGCTGCAGTGACCCCTTTGCGCCTTGCTCACGGCCGGGCGCCCAGGGTCGTGGCCTAGAGCTGCAGTGACCCCTTTGCGCCTTGCTCACTCGCTGCGCCTCCGCCGACCGATGCCGGCTCTGGGGCGGCTTCGTGAGCTTCCTTCCCTCCTCTGTTCCCAGCGCCTGGGGGTGCGCAGACGACAGGTGTTCCTGTTTCTGCTGTAAAGTGTCGGCCATGTGACAATGACCAGGAGAGAATGTGGGGAAAACGTCACACTGCACATTGATTCGACTTCATGGTGTAAAAACTGGAAACCGAAATGGGCTGTACATGGATTTCTCCAAAGGCCAAACGGGCAACTCCATTAGTTATTGGGCTGGAAGTAAAACGCCCCCCAAAAGGGACAGGGGTGAGCAGGGAGGTGGTGTGAGTGTCGTTTGTGATGTTTCCCCCTGGGGACACCTGGCGGGCAGGACCTGTCTCCACATCCCAAATGCTCTGGGAACCCCTAGGAATCTGTCCCAAGGACGGGACTAGATGGATATTTAATTATTCGTGATTCACACTCTTTCCCGGTGTTTTTAAAAAAGTTAATGCCACAGGCCATTTCCAGGGTTCCTCAAGTTTCCCTCTGAAACGCTGCATCATCGGGGCTTTGGTTTCAGTGTTTCTGATTTCAACCCTGGGGTGACCTGGTGGCCCCTTTACCCTCTGGGTGGCGGGGGTCGGCACAGCCTCCCGTCGATGGCCAAGGTGGGCCCTGGCGACCCCGTCTTCCACCCGAGGAGCGTGCGCTCGGAGCGGCCAGGCTGCCTGCCCGACACGCGGCAAGAAGTGATAGAATTGCCACTCGAGAGGCCGTCTGACCTCACACCCTGCACGTTTTCACGTGAAATGATGTTCCCATCACCCCAGGAGCCTTTAAGAACCAAGTCCCTTCCCAAGATGAGAAAAGGCAGAGCGGCAAAGGCACACACGGGCGGGGAGGGAAGGTCCCTGAGCAGAGAGAGCACCAGCGGGGGCGGCCGGGCTCTGGCCCTGGTTCTGCCTGGGACAGGCCGTGTGGCCCTGGGACGGTCCCTCTCCTTCTGTGGCTCTCAGTGTCCCCAGGATTAGGTCAGTGCTCCCCAAAGGGGACAGATATGGGCTGGGTGATTTGAGCGGTGATTTCAGGGTATACAGAGGAGCAGTTATTTCAGTTGCTGTGTATGGCTGGAATGTACTAACCCTACATGAACGAGAGCTGGCACTTCCGTCAGCAGTCCTGACCCCGGCGCGGGCACGGACCACCGCAGGGCTCCCTGAAACATAGATGGCCGGCTCACTGCTAGCATTTCTGACTCGGAAGAACTCTAAGAACTGCCAATATATATATTAACTCATTTAATCCTTTCAACCTTTAACCCTATGGGAAACATGCTCTTATCATACCCGTTCTACAGATGGGGAAACTGAGGCCCAGGAAGTTTAGGTAGCTTGCCCAGGTCCCACAGCTGCAGAGGACCCAGGCTTTACACCTAGACATTTTGGATCCACTGTCTGTGTTGTTAACTACTGAACTACACAGCTCGTCAAAACCCTGTTTCCTATTTCATGGATATTAGTACTTAGAGTAAAGCTAAGAGAGGGGGAAAACCCCACAGTAGGTTGATTTCAAAAAGTAGGAACGAAATAACAGTAGCGCTGCGTTGCAGATGACAGAGGTCACTCAGGTGGCAGGTAGGCTTGCGGGGGTTTCTTTATAGGGGAAAGGTGTGCCCTGCCTTGGAGAAAGGATTCCGAAGCTCTTTCACAACGGGAGAGGTTCACAGCGGCTGACAAGCCGGGGCTTGTGTCAGAAGAGCCGTGCTCGGCAAGCCCGGGAGTCTTGGGGACCGATGTGTGCAGAGGATGTTTCTAGGTGTCTACGTTGCATGTTACGGCTTCAACTTTTAAGCAGGGATACCAGCTCAAACTTGTCCCAGAATTTGGTTCTGCTGAGATCTTATCAACATGTCAACAGAAAACAAGGGGATTTAAAAATCTGCAGGAAGCGGCTGGGAATGGGAAGGTCCGTCAGGGTGGCCTTGGATGAATGAGTCTGTGAGATGCTTGCGCTCTGAGTCCTTCTGGCTTGTCCGTGGGGGGAGTTCCCGTGTCAAACACACCAGGTGACAGCAAAGGCAGAACCAGGCCAGTGTTGGTGGCACGGCTTGGAGGTGCTGAGCTTTCTGTGTGTCTCAACTGCTTATGTTCATCGTGAGCATATCTCCATCGGACTGAGCTTGGGGAGGCCAAACAGAGAAACCCGGAAGTCAAGGTCAGGACACTCTGACCCCAGAATTCCTGACCCCACTAGCTGACTGTTCTATCACACCACCTCTCCATCTGCAGGAAGCGTCGCCAGCCTGTTCAAAGACAAAAGGCCAGCTCATTCATCCATCCATTCATCCATCCATTCATTTATTCATCCATTCATTCATTCATTCATTCATTCAGCAAGTGGTTACTGCGCTCATTCTGTGTGCCAGGCGTGGTGCTAGGGGCTGGCAGAAGGAAACAGCACAGGCACAGACGAGAAATCAAAAACAAGTCAACGCGCAACGTCTTTATTTTCAGTGCTGTGAGAGGAGCAACAGCGAGGGGTGTGACGAGGGTGCAGGGTGTGTGGGGAGAGGGGCCCCTGATTCAACAGTGTCGTCTTGAACACCCCGTGGAATGACGACGTCTAGCTGTGATCTAAAGGCCGAGGACGTGTCGTCCGTGGACGATCTGGAGGCTTCCGGGGAGAACTGCGGTAGGCTGAGCAACGGCCCTTCGAATGCCCAGGTCCTAATCCCCGGAGCCTGTGCACGTTACTTTCTGTGGCCAAAGGGACGTTGCAGGGGTGATTAAGTTCAGGGTCTTGAGACGGGAGGATTAGCCCGGCCCTAAGTGTAATCACGGGGCCCCTGTAAGAGGGACTCGGGGAGACCGGACGGCAGAAGCAGGAGAGGGGACGACGGAAGCAGGAGGTGAATGATACGGCCGTGAGCCGGGGATGCAGCCGCCTCTGGAAGTCAGAAGAGGCAAGGCGTGGATCTCCCCTGGACCCCCCAAAAGGAACCAGCCTGGCCCACGCCCTGGGGCTCCTCCGGGTCTGGGCAGGCCGAGACATCGATCGTGTCAGCGGGAGCCACACGCAGCGCCACTTTTTGGGGTGAGTACCCCTATTCCACAGACTGCTGGGATCACAGGTTTGAGCCACCGCGCCCGGATATAACAAGAGGTTTCAACACACGGGGAAGGCCAAGGCTCACAGCTGCCTCTGGGATTTTATTAGGGAGATCTGCCCGCTTAAAGGAAGCTGTGATTGACTTTTTTTTTTTCCAAAACAAGGAAGCTGATGAAACATTGTCTTGAGCAGGAGGAGTCCTGTGCTCCTTCCTCGGCTGTTTGTCACGTGCCGGTGTGGAGGGGAGCCCGCGCTCGGTGCCACTCCCGCGCACGAGCCTCTGCAGAGGTTTGTGTCTGTGCTTCGCAGACCATGTGTTCTCAGTCCCTCCAGTCTCGAGCCCCCGTTTAACATTTAGCGTAAGAAACGGGTGTGATTGTTAGAGCTGCCAGGAGCCACCTGGGCAAGCTCGGGGGCGCCATCGTAAGGCCCGTGGCCGACTCGTGCGACCGAGGGCAGCGAGGCCTCGGGGGAGTCAGAACCGGATGGCAACGCCGGTGTAGGCTTCCTCCGTCTTCCCTCACCGCCACCTGCTTTCGTCTCCTCTCTCCACACGGTAGGGGACGGCTGCCCTCAGCATGTTCAAATGTGAGTCACAAGTGCAGATGCCTGACACTGGGGAGGGGAGACCCCCGGGGAGAGCCGTGTGGCCACCCCTGGGCCACAGTGGGAGGTGCTGGGGGTCGAGGCTGCAGACGCCAGTGTCCGCCGGGGCCTGGGAGGCGGCGGAGCAGGTGCAACCCCGGCAAATGGGGAGGCGGTGTCCCCACCCCGCCCAAGGTTAATGAGCGAAAAGGAGCCAGACTTCTCTTACCTCATGGGAACGGGGGCTTGGCTTTCTAGAGTTTATGATTTTTCAAGGGAAAACAGAACTTTGGACCTTTTTAATGTTAAGAGTTTGTCGCGCTTGCTTTTGTCTTTGTAAATTATTAAAGTAGAACATCCATGCCAAAAAAAGAACCTCCAATCCAAAGGGTGGATTTTTTTTTCAAACTGAATGTACTGTTTAACCAGCATCCAGATGGAGAAACAGCCCCCGGATTCCCGCCCCGCCCACTGTCACTGCCTCAAAGCCCTGCCCCCACCCCTTCCCCAGAGGGGGCCACGGCCTGCACCTCTGACACCCGAGCTCGGCTTGCTGGTTTGTATTGCACCTGGCTACTTTCTCTCCCCGCCGTGTTCGAAATCCATGCAAGTTGAGGGTGTAGGTGTAAATCATTCATTCTCAATTTCTGCACAGCTTTTCATGGTGTGAATACAGCACAGTTTATTTATCTGTTCTACCGTGATGGGCATTTGTGTGGTTTCTTCTTTGGGGCTATTATAAACAGGGCTGCTGTGAACATTCCAGGCGTGGGGACAGTCCCTGCCTTTTGGGTACACACGCGCACATTTCTACTGAATATATCCTAGGAGTGGAATTGCTGGGTCAGAGGGAGGCGAGTGTCCAGAGAAAGGTGGCTTTTTTTTTTTTTAATCTGAAATCTTCCTATTTTATAGTGACAGAGACCAGTGCATATATATTTTTTAAACAACAAGGATTCAGCCAAGCGAAACCTTCTTCAGGCAGGTTAGACCTGCTGGTGGCCAGGCTACAACCTTTCGTCTACATCAGACTTTGTTTTCTCTGTTAGCCCTACTAGCCTGTGATGAGTTTCATTTGTTTTATTTTGCTTTTTAAAATTTTATAGTTTTCATTATAGAAGATCTATAACCATATTATAGAAAATTCAGAAAATGGAGGGGGAAAAAAATCAATAGATTTCAGTCCCTTAAAACAAACACAGTATCTTTGTATCTTGTTCTAGTGGTTTTTTTCCTGTGTATACACATTTCTTAATACATTTGCAATATTGTGCCACATAAATTGCATAAACCGCCTTTTGCCTTAATTGTTTTTGCGTTTGCATGTTACTACGTGGTCTTCATATCCACCTATCGTCGGTTTTAGATTAACTTAATTTTGAGTAGAGAAAGCAACTCCTGTCTTTCTATTTTAGACTTATTATTAAATCTATAAATAAAAGGCTCTGGCAAGAGGGCGTTTTCTCCTACGATATTGAGGCGCTATTCGAGGCATAAAGAATGTGGTTTTAAGAGCATGGAGTCTGCAGCCGCACTGCTTGGATTTAGAATCCCAGCTCTATTCATTCTCTGCTGGGTGACTGCTCCAGGCCTCAGTTTGCTTTATCTGGGAAATGGGTACAATAACCAGCACCTGGCTCATAGGCCGTTGTGAGGATTAAATGAGGTGATACATGTCATGTGCTCAGACCAGGGCTTGGAATTTTGTAAACGTATAGCAACGGCTATTTATTCTTAGGTACAACGACAACTACTTTTTATGTTACTTTTGTCTATATAAAAGTAATATTTGTTCATTATAGAAACTTTAGAATGCCCAGAGACAACCCCTGTGAACATTTGTGGGTATATGCTGCCAGTCTGGTATTATTGCATATGTAATATGCACACATATATACCCAGTATTCAAGATTATATATATATATACACACACACACATACATATATATACACACACCATTTTGTTACCTGTTTCTTTTTTTTTTTTTTTTTTTGAGACAGAGTCTCACTTTGTTGCCCAGGCTAGAGTGAGTGCCGTGGCGTCAGCCTAGCTCACAGCAACCTCAATCTCCTGGGCTCAAGCGATCCTCCTGCCTCAGCCTCCCGAGTAGCTGGGACTACAGGCATGAGCCACCATGCCTGGCTAATTTTTTCTGTATATATTTTTAGTTGGTCAATTAATTTCTTTCTATTTTTAGTAGAGACGGGGTCTCGCTCAGGCTGGTTTCGAACTCCTGACCTTGAGCGATCCCCCCTGCCTCAGCCTCCCAGAGTGCTAGGATGACAGGCGTGAGCCACCACGCCCGGCCTATGTTACCTGTTTCTTGGTGACCCCAAGTTTTCTTTCTGTATCATCATTGGGAGACAGTTCTCCACGGGTCTCTCAGGTTTCTGCGTGTTTTGCAAGCAGAAGCACTGGCCGTCTTTCCCAGGATGTTTGTATAGCACACAGCCCTGGTAGACAGATGCGGTGTCTCCCTCCAGAGCAAAGGGCGACTTTGCTTTGTGTCCAATATGTAATACAGATGTCTCCCTCCAGGGCAAGGACAGGCAAGCTTCCTGTCCAGTAGGAGAGATCCGGGTTCCCTAAGCTCAGCGCTCCTCAGCTGTGAGGACCACACTGTGCGTGTAGTGTCCCCCGGTCCCCTTCACAGCGCCCGCGTGGAACTTGGGGGCCGGGGGAACCGACACAAACGCAAAGCTCACGCCACTTGCTGTGCTGCAAGAGTAATTAAGTCATCTGTCTCTGACCCAGGAGTCTCGTGTCTTCCGCCGGCAGCCGTGACACTGACAGGCCGATTTGCGGCTTGGCTTGGACAGGGGTGACCCTCAGCTCACGCGCAGTCCCTGGGAGTCAGGAAACCGTCTTCTCCAGCATGGCGTCCGGGTGCGGCACACTGTTCCCTCGTTTGGCTCTTCCACACTCGTTGGGTTAATCTGCTATTGTTGGAAATGTAAGTTGTTTTCAATTTTTTTTTTCACTATTTTAAACAAGGCTGCAATGAGAAATCTTGTAGCTAAGCTTTGTTCTCTTGCAACTATTCCCACGCCGTAAGTCAGAAATCCTGAAAGATAGTGACGAGACCTCTGATATTGGCACATTCAGACTCTTGGTGGCCCGACTGACCCTGACCCCTCACCCCATTTTCCACTGACCTGTTTCCTTGGGCCTGTAGACCCTTCTCTGCCACCCCACATCCCAGATCTCCCTGGGGAGCACATAACACGCTGGACTCTGATTGAAGATGCATCCCTCTCTAGATCCTGAGCTCTTTGAGGGCAGGGACTTCCTCTTCCTTGTGTCCCCAACCTGGCACACAGTAGGTGCTCATCCGATGTTAGCTGAACCTGAACAGGAAATGTAAATGAATCCAAGAGTATGCCGAGGCATATTTCATGGTATCAAGCCCGCTGGCTCTCTCTGGTCACCGTTGAACTCCAAGAGGTTTTCTGAGTGTCACAAAATCGCATCTACTGTTGGGGGCAGCAGGCAAGGAAAGCGCGTGCTTGGTGGGGCCTGGCTGGGGAGGGACACCGAGTCAGCTCCTTAACCTCCCTAAAACTTCTCCACAGCAAGCCCTTGGGAAAGGTTTCCTATAATTTTCTACTTTTACTTTTTGTTGAGCGTAATATATAACAGAGAAGTGCATGAATCTGCAGTGTGCAGCTCAGTGAGTCCTCACACGCTGAACACAACCGTGTAACCAGCATGCGGATCCAGAAACACATTAGCAGCCCCCCTGGGCCCCACCTCATGCCCCCTTTGTGTCACCCCTCGGGGTAAGCATCACCGTAGCTTCTGACAGCACAGAGCCCTGCGCTACGCACTCTGTCGCGTCTGGCTTCTTTCATTCTGTCTGCGAGAGACAGCCATGCTGTTGGGTGCGGTTGGAAGCCATTCTTTTTCCTGTGTGGTTTCCCATCATGTGGATAGACGGACATTTATTGTACCATGCTACTGTGGATGGGCATTTGGGCGGTTTCCGGTGTGGGGCTATTGTGAACAGTGCTGCTAAGAACTAGTTCAAGTCCTAGTTCAAGCCCTTACCCTGTACACGTCCCTGTTGGGTGTGTACTGAGAAACAGAAATTCTGGATTATGGCGCATGTTCTATGGTTCAGTCTTAGGGAAGACTCTGAAATGCTTAGAAAAATGTTTTTTTAAATGAATGACTTTACTGAGTCGAAGAATCAGGATGATGGATAAGTTGAAATAACAGTTACAGTCAGGGCCGGCCTCATGGGCAATTATCTCCCAGGGCAGTGGCCACAAGGGCCCGTGCTTGGGGCTTCATGCTCTGCGGTTGCCGTCTTGAAATTGCTAATACTTTTACCAACCGGGCGACGGGGCATGTCCTCCTCCTCTACTCTCGCTCCCTGGTGGCATCGGCAGAAGGTCCGGCCGGCATTTATGGCGGGCGTGTTGGCTGTCCCCTGGGGCTGGCATGAAGGGACAGTGAGGGACACGGCCCTGAAGGAGCCCAGGGGTCTCCCGCAGCAGCTGGGCAGCCCGAGGCTGGGGAGCAGCCGTTTCAGAGAGGGAAAAGCTCATGAAATGATCATGAGGTCGCCATTCATAATGCATGAGAGGTCGGGGCAGGGGCGCCTCGCTGGACACAGGGCCTTTGTTTCCAGCAAAGGCTGTGGGAGCACTTTCCTCATAATCGTCTCGGAGAGGAAGGAAGCGGGGAAGATTTATCTCCCTGAGTCTAATCAGCTTCCTTGGGAGAGGAGGCTGTCCGTCCCGCACAAACCTCTGAGTGCTCCCTAGAGAATTCATTGTAATGAGTTACTAGGAGTCAGACCTTGAAGGGTTGGAGATATATTGCTTGCTTACAGAGTCCTAGAAAATATACATTGTGTGTGTGTGACACAGAGACAGAGAGAGAGAGAGAGAGAGAGAGAGTCTTTTTCACAGCTATCTGCATTGTTCACCCTCCCGGCCTCCTTGTGAAAGAGTTTAGTTTGCTTGCTTGCTTTGGTTTGGTTCGTTTTTAAGCAGGAGGAGAAAGAACATGACAAGAGAGGACAGGATGTCCCCAAGCCCCCAGCGCAAGTCAATAGCTCAGCTACAAATGGGCTTGAGGCCAAAGGTCAACTAATCAGTCACCAAACGCACTTTGAGGGCCTCGTTCTTAGAAGGCAGGCTCAGGGGGGAGAGAGTATGCGATGGCTCAGCAGCGAACTCAGGGCTGCCGCAGCCCGGGCGCCGCTGAATGTGTTTCCCAGCAAGTTTCAAGGCAAATTTGTATTTTTATCAACTGTTTCCTGTTTCCTGTTCCCACACGGGCGCCATATTGGCACCGTGGGACCCCGCCCCCTTGGCCAGAGCTGATTGGACCAGGGCTGGACACCTGACCCAAGCCGGGCCAGTCAGATTCTCTGTCCCATGAAACTGCCACTGGGACGGACATCCGGGACAGGTGTCCACGTTGTCTGGTCTCAGAGAGAGAATAAGCCTGAGATGCTCAAGGAGAGAGAGAGAGAGGGAGAGAGGGAGGGAGGGAGGAGAGAGAGAGAGAGAGAAAGAGAAAGAGAGAGAAAAAGAGAGAGAGAGAGAAAAAAGTATGTATGTATGTATGTGTGAATGTGTGAGAGGTACCTCCTGGGCTCCTTTCGGTTTTCCGGGCCCTGCTTCCAGCCCCGTGAGGCCCAAACCCATTCTTGCCTTCGGGTTCCCTGAGACACCCCCTCGTCTTTCCCATAAATTTCCTCTTGGTAATTCAGGTGACCAGAATGGCTTCGTGTAAGACCAGCTACAGAATGTGGAGGCTTAGGGCAAGCGGAAATGGTGGGGCCCTTTGTGCAAACATGTTTAAGAATTTCAGCATGGCAACAGCAGAACATGAGACAAAGCGCGGGCCCCTGTGCAGCTGTGCAGCTTGCTCACCCGGGAAGCCGGCCCTGGGTTTGTGTCACCTGCAACCGAGAGGACCTTGAGCAAGACTGACCTGGTTGGAAAGATGGTCTTCCCACTCGAAGGAAAGACATTTCAAAGCCTTCCTAGAACTTCATCAACGGGGCAGCCACAGGCGTGGAAACCTCAGAGGACAGCAAAAGTCCAAGACGACTAAATGAAAGAAAAGGCATCCCTGGGGCAGTGACTAAGCAGAGAGCCCTGGCTGGGATGGGAGCCGGGAGCACATTCCGTGCTACTGGCACAAGTGCAGGAAGAGCCTGAGGTCCAGGGAGGACCGTTCCCAGGGCAGACAGCACAGCCTAAGAGTGCAACAGGGACTACCTCAAGTGCATGACGATGAGGAAGGGGAGATCAGGGCAAAGAGAGAGTTTTCTCTTCGCTGATGCCCCTGAGGGGTGCAGTGAGCAACACAGTGAGGAGGGGCTGGAAAGAACCCCTGGCACCTTTTGGGAACATGTGCATACATCTGTAGTTGGTGTCTGTTATGTTTAACTAACTGTGGAATTAGTGGAATCCTGTTCTCATCCTCCATGGAGGTTTCAAATTTCCCCATGCGATCCTTTGTGAACTCTCAAGAAGAAGAAACCCTCTTCGCTGTTTGGATTGGATAAGGCCGCTTTGTGTGTGGCAACCGCGTTGCGGGGGCTCAGGGTGGATGGGGAGACATCAGTGGTGTCCACGCAGAGGGCTCCCTTGGCTGGCTCGTGTCCACCCAAGTCAGGAGCACGTGGCACCTGGGCATGGCTGGGGGCTGATGGGGCACAGGGGTGTCTTGGGAGCACACCCCACTCCCACCCCCGCCTTCCTCTAGGTTGTGATTAGACTATTGGCTAGAACCATGCTGATCCCACAACTCGAGTCATGTCACCCCCTTGGGTGGCCATCCGTCCTGCTCATGAGTCAGTAGGTTCCCACTGAAGGCCATCCTCTGCAACAATTTGGAACCCACCTACATGGATTAAATGTCAAGAAAATCATGAGAGACCTTGTCAGCCATCTCTGACACCCAGGTTCACTGTATCTGTGGCATTTTCTGGTTTCTGCGTTTCGTAGCCTGTTGGAAACAAGGTTGAGCTGGCACGATGCTCTTAGTGTAACGGGATCAGGCTTAGGTGGTGGCCAGGTCCAGATACGAGTCACAGCGCTTCCCCCGCTTGGCTTGGGAAAGTCACGTAACCTCTCTGAGCCTCATTTTTCTTCAGCTGTAAAATGAGAATAATATTTCTTTATCTCCCAAAGTTGCTATAAGAATTAAAGGAGATAATTTGATAAAGTTACTGGCATGTAGCAATGCAGATTATTATCATTATTAATCCATGCTGGTTGCTGGTGGACACTGCTTCTTTTCCAAGTATTTGCAGGTCTTCCACTTAACAATCAATTCTAAAGTCTTGCCTGGGGTGAGCATCCAACTAGTTTGTTAATTATACCTGAAATAATTTCCCACAACTCTTTAGAGATCAGAACTAGCCTAGTTTTTCAGGCTTGCACACAATAGAGCGTGAGGCGAGACTGTGAAGGAGGCAGCCACACGCTGTCATAAACAACCGAGCACCTCCCAAAGGGAATGTTACTCAGTTACCAGACAATAGTGGGATGCATGCGTGAATTCGGCCATTAGACATTATATTATGATAGCAAGTGAATAAAAGGATAGAAAATTGTATCGTATAATCCTGTGTTGTTTCATTTCATATCACAAGATTATAATTAAAGTGTGTAAATATTCTCAGGTTAAAAAAAGGAAAGAAAGGAGGGCAAGTCGCAGAGGTGCTAGGAGTGGCCGTCCGATAGCAGTATGTATGTGGAGGTGCAGATACAAGGTAGCACGGCAGGCCTGAGACCCCTTTAGGGAGATCCGCTTGCTAGGTTGGGCCTTGGCTGGCATCTGGGAACTTGGCACCTGAACTCTGTCCTGAATGATAAAGGCGTCTCACTGTGCCCGGACCACAAACAAGGTAACTCATGCTGACCACCTGCTTTCCTTCTGGGAGGCTGGGGTTTGGTGCGTGCTCCGCGGAGGGTGCTTAGGTGACCAGCCCCTTGGAAAACTCTTGGGTGCCGAGTCTCTGGTGGGCTTCCCTGGACAGAACCGTTGCAGACGTGCGGCTGCGTTTTTCTTGCTAGGGGAAGAGTTCCTAGGGAGGGGAGCGCATAAGGCAGCCTCCTGCACATTCCCGCAGACTCACCCGTGCGGTTTCCCCTCTCCGTCCGGCCGCGTGTCCTTACGTTGCCATAAATAAATCTTAGCCGTGAATACAACTACCTGGATATGCTGCTGCAGGCTGTGAAGTCTTCTAGCAAGTCTGTGAATGTGGGGTGGTCTCAGGGCCTCCTGGCACAATGTGCCTGTGTGCGTGTGTGTGATTTCCTGCTTCATTTTTTTCTGGAAGGTGGTTATGCTACTTTCATAAGGAAAAAAATAAATGTACTTCTAAACTTTGCTCAATGATCGTGCAGCCCTGACGTTGCTGCAGCAATAAGACCACGGTCCTGGTGCAGCATCCTCAGCAGCAGTTCCGCTAGGCGGCTTATGGCTTCCTTCCCTCACTGGCCGGTGGCTCCAGCGTGCCTCCCTCCCACTGAGACCGTCAGACTCGCCACCACCCCTCTTCCTACGGGGCTGCGGGCAGGAAACAGCTGGGACGTCCTGGAGCCAAGGTCTCGCCCCTGGAAGGGAGCTGAATGTGGATGCGACAAGATACAAAAACCCCAAATATAGACACAAGATTTTGTGCAGCGTCCTTAACATGCGTTCAGAAACGGGCCCAGGTTCCTCAGCTGTCCTGGGGGACTCCTCTCAGGGAAGCTGGGGTGGCTGGCCATTCTTTTCCAGAAAGGCCACTGCTTGTACCATATTCCCTGTCCCCCTGACTGCCCCGGCTAAGCTCGTGAACGGGAGAACCAGAGCGGAGGGATGTCGGCGAGCACGGTCCTGCAGCAAAGGGACGCTTTGCCAAAAACGCACACGGTGGCCCTGAGTGAGCCTGGGCAGGTTCTGACCCGGGGCTGCACCATGCCCTGCAAACTCTCACACTTTCACAGAGGGGTCAGGGCGCGGTGGTCGTTTGGCAGGTGTGTTGAATTGAGCTAAAGAGCGAGGCTTTGCTGAGGCCCTAGGAAGAGCCGGCACTGTTCCGACAGCCCCTCTGCTTTGGTGCACACAACATGAAGCGGGTGTCATCATCCCCATTGTACAGATGGGGAAGCTGAGGCCAAGTAAATAGCCGGCCCCACAGCACGTAGCTAGTGGATTTGCAGTCTGGCTCCCGGCCGTGCTCCTCGCCCCCGAGCTCTGCCGCCTCTGGTTGACGATGAGCACGTTACCATGAGCCGCTGCCTGTCCCAGGCCCCGGGGAGCTTTGCTCTGCAGTTCAGGGCGTTTGACCCTGTGCATGAGCCCAGCCCATGCCTCATTCCTTCACGTCTCCGTCTTGTGTGATTTTGAGCAGGTCATTTAACCTTTCTGTGCCTCGATTTCGTCACGTGTAATATTTGCATAATGCCCGAACTTGCTTCGTAGAATTCTGGAGAAGATGAAATGAGTCCGTGCCCGCAAAGGTTTAGAACAGTGCTTGGCTCGTAGGCGGTGAGCGAGATTGCTGTGCTGGGTATTGATATAGTTTTAAAATAACAACAAATCCATGTTTACTCAAAGAGCAGCACTTTGTTGGAAGACTTTACAGATCTGTTCCTGGGTGGCCTGTCAAGCAGTGTGCCCTGCTAGGCCCCGGTCTCAGCCCCGCCCTTCCTCGCCGCCTGCCCCTGGGCAGGATACAGGGTCTCTCTGAGCTTCCGTTGTCACATCTGGGAAACAGGTGTCATCCTTCCGCCCAAGGTCCCTGTGGGCGTTTAAAGAAATGCTGGCCCCACAGCAGCAAGTGGCCGAACCTGAGAGTCCATTCTCTGCTTTCCGACAGTTTAATCTGAGATTCACATGGGGGGCAGCCCGAACGTCACAGGCGCAAGCGTGCTTCTCTGAGCTGGCCACCGCAAAGCGCTGGAGTCGTTAGCAACGCGGCTGCAAAGTAGCCGCCGCCGTCTTTTCCTGTTTTCCACCCTGCGGGCTGACGAGGGGCTGGAATTGTCATCTCCACGGTGGGAAGGAAGGGACCTCAGGAATCCACGTCCTAACAAACAAAACAGTTGGCTCGTGGTCCTCCGAGGCCGTGGCCTCTGCCGAGTGTGCTGGGGCTTGGGCCTGGTCAGCCCTTCTCTGAGGTGTCACATGACTTTCCCCGAGTGGGGGGAAGGTCCCCCCTTCCTCCGACCGGCTGGGTCGACCCAGGGCGGATTTGGGGATTTGCACAGGATCTGCTCAGGCCTTAGCGAGGAGGCTGAGCCCGCCTGGCTGCAGGGAGGTGAGGAAGGGGGTTCAAGAGCAGCGGGGGAGGAGGAACCCCTCTGCTTCCCTGCGAGGGGCTGTGGGGGAGGGCTGCAGCTGAGGCCTGGCCACTTGCTGCTGTCTCCGATTTTCAGGGATGGGCTGCATGCGGGGACAGAGAGGGGTCAGGGCTGAGCACAGGGCCGACAGCCTGGGCACCCAGCGCTCCCTCCTTAGGTTCTTCTGAGCAGACGCTCGGCACTTTGCTGGACTTTCGGTTTCACGTACAGCTCAGGGATGCTTAGTAGTAATACAAAAGTGAGTTGTGAAGGCGTTTTAATCATTCAGATGGTGTCCATGAGACAGGGTCAAAAATATTAACAGAAAAGTCTGCACGTCCTTCTCTGCCCTTCCAAGCAGGGCTGCTGGGCAGACGGAAGGATTGTCGTGTGCTCTCAGGTCCTTAGGGTTCTGATCCGGGAACAGGTCACGATGACATCAGAGAGGGCGGGCGCGAGACCCAGGATGCTCTGTTACGGCGGCGGCAGGAATCAAACACAAGGTCCAGCAGACTAGTGGAGCTCCCACGCCGGAGGAGGAGGCCTGGCACCCACCTGTCGTCTGGAGCAGGGTGGGGCGGATGGAGGGCGGGGAGGGCCCCTCGACGCCTGTAGCCAGCCCGGGTTGGGGAACGCCCAGGGCAGAGCCTCGTCAGCTTTACTGTGCACAGGTCTAGGGGGATCCGGGGCGATGCTGCTGGTGCCCGGACCACCCTCCGCACAGCCTCAGGACACTGTTTCTTCCAGGGTGTTCCCTGGACCACCTGGATCCGTGTCACCTGGGATGCGGTTAATACACCATTCATGACCTGCAGAATCAGGCTTTTTGTGACTGAGCCCCAGAAATTTGTGGGTTTGATCACTTCCCCAGGATGCTCTTCTAACCACTGAGGCTTAAAAGCGCTCAGGGTCTTCCAGGAATGACATAGACAAGCCATGTCTTTGCGGGTGTCTGGGGTGCTCAGGGCTGAGAAGATAGTAGCTTCCGAAGGAGCCTGAGCCTGCTGTTTATTGGGGTGGGGGGAGGAGCACCCACAGTTTTTGAACACCTGTACCAAGCCCGGGGCCTTGCATTCATGAGTGTGTTTAATCCTCACAGCAACCCCTGCGAGGCAGGTCCTACTCCTCCTCCCATTTTACAGACGGGGAAACTGAGGCCGAGAGAGATGAAGTGTCTTACTCAACGTTGGTCGCACAGAGGCTGTCTGTCCGGCAAGCACTGCCCCCATTTCCACACCGTGTGACCCCTCCCCCCTTGCGTGGTCTCCGTACAGCTCTTTTCGGGCCAGCGCTGCTCAAACTTGAACGTGTCTGCGAATCACCTGGTTCAAATGCAGGTTCTGGCTCCCAGGTGGTGCTGACCCCGTTGCCCCGGGACCAGGCATTGGGTAGCGTGGCTTAGGAGCTCGGGCGCATCTCCAAATACTCTGAGTGAAACCCAAGGCACCGCTCAGGGCGGTGGGGAAGGTCTGTCCAGCTCGCGGGCACCATCCATCCTGTTTTCCTCGCATTTTAACAGCTGGGTCATAGCAGCCACCTTGCCATCTAATTGCAGAGCAATTGGCGCTTAATGGGCATAAATAGCCTGTTTACTTGCTCTATGGTGAGGAGCACCTGCTAGCAGATTTCTTTGAAAACCAAACAGCTGTCCGGGTCTCTGTTGGTCTCCTTACGCACCTGGTTGGAATTACTCAGGGCGCTCACTCTAAACCAGAAAAGCTGGGGAAGTCAGGGTGGCCGCGATGCACGCGGGACGGATGGGGCCAGCAGGAGCTCCTCTTACAAAAAGACGCCCGCGGGATGTTGGTGGGCGAGCAACTGGCGCGAGTCGGGGACGAAGGTGCGTTTGCAATCCTGCCTCGCTTTCCCCCTGAAAGAACCACGTTCCACGTCGGCCCGCAGTGAAGCTGTCGTAGATCTGCAGTCACAGGAGAAACGTGAGTGTTCTGCAAATTGATTCCTTTCATTTATTGTTTTTTTTTAATCTTTTCTAACATGTAGGTGTTAAAGTGACTTTACTCTGTGAAACAGAGGCAACGATAAAGGGTGTTACCTTTTCATTCCTTTTAAATGTCTTTAGTTGGTAAAATAAGAGGCGGTTTTGAATTAGTACCCCGATGTTTTAATTTGCCTGTGAAACCCACGTGTCTGGAAACCTCACTATTCAGCCGTGTGTCCGTGTGAAGATGTTCGTGCTAAGGTGTTCAATGCTGTGTTGTGCATAAAAGCAACTGAAGTGCCCATTGATAGATTAGCTCGAAAAAATGCATATACTCAGACACTGACACGTAATGTAGACACGCGTGGGCTCCATAGTATCGTTGAATGGAGGAAGCAAGGTATAAAGCTGCAGCCTGTTCCCAGCCTGTCTGTGTGTAAAGGATGCAGACAGAAGCGAATGTGCATTTGCAGAGCTTTGGACAAATCCACACTAAGCTTCCAGCCGGGTGGACTGGAGCCTGCTCCCAGAAAATCCTGACGCAGGATTTTACTGCTTTACACCTCAGCTAACGACAGCTGATCACTCTTTTTTGTTGCTGTTTTTTGAGACAGAGTCTCACTCTGTTGCCCAGGCTAGAGTGCCGTGGCATCAGCCTAGCTCACAGCAACCTCCAACTCCTGGGCTCAAACGATCCTCCTGCCTCAGTCTCCGGAGTAGCTGGGACTACAGGCACGCGCCACCATGCCCGGCTAATTTTTTCTATATATTTTTAGTTGTCCAATTAATTTCTTTCTATTTTTAGTAGAGACGGGGTCTCGCTCTTGCTCAGGCTGGTTTCGAACTCCTGACCTTGAGCGATCCGCCCACCTCGGCCTCCCAGAGTGCTAGGATTACAGGCGTGAGCCACCGTGCCCGGCCAGCTGATCACTCTTAAAATCCCGTGCGGCTGCGCAGAGGCGGCCAGGACCGCAGAGCCCGGGCCCACGCCGCCTTGCACCCCGAAGCCCGCGAACACAGGCTGCTGCCCCCACTCCCGGGGTCTCCGGCTCAGGAGCTGTGTGCGTGGCATGAACATCTGCGTCTTTAACGAGCTCCCGGCTGCTGCTGCTGGCGGCCTGGGACCCTGCATGGAGGACGCCGCTGTGAGGGTTCCAGCCCCGGCGCTGGGTCTTTCGCTCCCCATAAACCAACACTCGGCAGACGGGGACTCGCCTGACCTGCCGTTTCATGGAAACCAGGAAAGTCACGCGGCGATCCTGGCCGGCCCCGGGTGCGGCTTAGCCTTTCCCAGGGGTTGTCGAAAAGCCCCCACCCCAGGCTCTCGACATCAGAGTCCCCAGTGTGGGCTCTGCCATGGGTATTTTTAAGAAAACCGCAGGTGAACGTTGAATACGGACCGTGTGTTCGTTTCCTGGGATGGCTGTAGCGCAGAGCACCACAGACCGGTGGCTCGAAACAACAGACATTTATTTTCTTCTAGTGCTGGAGATTGAAACGGGGCGTGGGCAGGGGTGGTTCCCTCTGCGGCCCCCCCGGCTCGCAGATGCCGCCTTTCCCTGCGTCTCCCCCATACACGCCTCTCTCTGTCCCGATCGCCCCTTTTTACAAGGACACCGGCTACATGGGATTAGAGGCCTCCCCTACCTGGTGTGGCCTCATCTTTACTAATCACACCTGTTAACATCCCCGGCTCCAAAGGCAGGCATCACAGGTTGAGGTACTGGGGGTTAGGACTTCATACGATTGGGGGGGGGGCAAAATTTAATCCACAAGACAGGGTAGAAAGTTTGCTTCTCACACCGTAACGAGCACACAGATCACCTGGGAGCCTCGTGAAGGCGCAGACTCTAGGTCTGGGGTAGGATGTGAGACTCCGCATCTCTACCCAGAGTCTAGCAACTCGGTATCAGATTATATTAAGAAATTAGCGTTAAATTTGGTTACGTGCATAATGGTTTTGCGGTTAGTAAAGTGTCATTTTAGAAATGCGTCAAATGTATCCCAAGTGGAAATGTCAGATAACTCACTTTCTTCCGAATACGCCAGTGAACAATAGGAAATATGGCCAGACGTTAGGAATTGCTAAATCCAGGCGGTGGGTATAAGAGGATTTATTTTATCGGTCTGCTTTTTGGCATGTTAGAAATCTTTCATGATAAAATGAAGAAAAGCTCTCCAGGTGAGTCTATGCTGTGGCTGGGGGCTGGGCACCTCTGGGACAGGCAGTGGGGGGCGGGTCCCTCAAGTTCTCTAATTGGGGGCAGCAGCCTCCTGTGTCAGCTCTTCCTTTCTGTTTTCCAACCTCGGCTACCTCCTCCTGTTGGCCTCTGTGCAAGACCGGGGAGGGACGAAGGAAGGGGTGGGGGACTCTGGGATCCCCCTGCCTGGTCCACCTGCTCTGGGCAACAGGGACAGTTTAGGTTTCGAAGCAACATTCTGTTTCTGGTCTCTATCTGCTGGCAGTACGTCCTTTTTATCTGCATTTTGTGTCCTGGGCAAGTCTGTGCCCGTGTTCCGCTCTCAAGTCTTCTCCTCCGTCGTCGTTTAACCCCTTCCGGCCTCCACCCCACCGGCTGTGCTGATGGTGCATCAGCCCCTCCTCGGGGCCAGTCCGTGTCGGATCCTTTCCGGGGCTGCCCCTCGTTTGGGAGGACAGGGTCTCTCTCACTGTCTTCTGCGTCCCCACCCTCGGCACGAAGCGCAGGCACTTGAGAAATGCATTGAGTGCGTGAACAATTAATCGCACAGTTATCTAAAGGCCTGGTCTACTCCCAAGGCGTCACGCTCGGGGAGGGTAAATAACCCATCCAAAGCAGCCCCCCTGGCATCTGCACTTCTAAGCCAGTGCTGCCCACCATCCAAATATGGAGAGTGGGGAGAGGGAATGCAAGCCCCCCCGGGCGATTCTGAGCTTTCTAGTACATTGTAAAAGGAAGAAAAATGTGACATTAATTGGAGTGACATTAATTTGAATGACTTAACCCAGTACTGCCAAGACATTTGCACACGTAGTCTATATTGTATAATTATTGCAGGGTGGCATGAAGGAGGCTGCGTAGTGACGGGGTAGTTCCGTATCCCGAGTACGGGTGGAGATGGAACGGTTTTGTTGCAGTGGTGCTCACACAAATCTATATTCGTGATTCGATGATGGAATTAGACACGCACACTCTTCACCAGTGTCGTTTCCTGATTTGGATATTGTGTGGGAATTATGTGAGACGTGACCGCAGGGGAAACCAGGGCCTGGGCATGTGGGACGTCTGGAAATTACCTTTGCAACTTCCCGTGGACCTACGATTATTTTGAAATAGTTTAAAGATTTGAGATATCTCACAATCTCTTAAGCAACCACCAAGTCTTTGAACTGTGGAGTGTCTTTCCCGCTTACAGCCCATCTCGGCTGAGACCGGCGGCCGTCAGGTAGCCGCGTGTGGCCAGCGGCTGCCGTGGGGGACGGCGGTGGCCCCTGCCCCAGTGCAGCCTTCTCGGAGGTGGAATTCCTGGAGGCCTGGACTGTCTCTCCTGCTGACTGCTTGTCCGGGAGATAAAGTGCTGATCTCGGATAAGCCACTGCCCTCCTCTGAGCCTGTTTCCTTATCTGTCCCCTGTCCCTCCCCCAGCTCTGGTTGTTTAACTGAAAACCTCATCTGTTGCGTGAGAATAATAATAGTGCCTACCCCACGGAGTTGTTGTGAGGGTTAAATGAGATACTACGAGCTCAGCACTTAGCGTAGGCCCGGCCGTGGGTTGCTGACTGGCAGGTGACGTTTACTAGCGTTACCGTATTTGAAATCCAGAACAGCAGCTTCTCCTGGTTCCGCCTAATGTCATAAACCCTCCTTCCTCTCTCTGTTAATCTCCCCCAAACAGCGAATTCCTGGGCATCTCTCTTCCTAGGACAACCTGCCTGCATCCAACCCTGGCAGCTAACTCCTGGCTGCCCCATGCCCTGTCCCCTCTGCAAAGATAGCTGGCTGGCTGCTTGCAGGCCAGGCCTTCTGCAGAGACCGAGCAAAGCCTGTTGTGAAACCGAGGACTTCCTCCGTGAGCCCCGGGCTGTGCCTTGTCGCCATATAAGGAGATGCCTGCGCGGGCCGGGACGCAGGTGAGCAGGCAGACGCAGGGGCCTCACTCGGGGAAGCCACAGAGGCCCCGCCAGCTGCGCGGTGTGCACAGAGGATTTTAGCAGCTAGGAGATCTTGATGCCTTTTATGGTTTTAGAAGAAGAAAAAGACCTGTGTACCACAAAAGCAGAAACAGGCTTATCGTGGAGAGAGAGGGTGGGCGGGACTCACGGCAGCTCTCCTTGCAAAAGCCCAGGGTGTGACTAGCTCCATGTGGGGGGCTGGGCGCACAGAGGAAAGCGACTGTGGGGTTGTGTGCACCCAGGTCACCATGGGGGGAGGGTGGCAAGAGAGTAGCTGCAGGAATCAGCTATGGAATTTAAGTCAGAGGGGTGTTTGGATGGGGAGTACCCACCCCCATCCTCCTTAGCCTGATGGTTCGTCCTGGGGTCTCCCCCAACCTCCGCCCCACCTGGCCAGGTTTCCCACGATGTCTTGACCCTGCGCTGTCTGCAAAGGACTTCATCTCTCTCTCTGTCCCCATCGTTTCACCTTGGGCTGAGTCGGGCCACACGTCTGGGGTGGGGGTGGGGAGGTGGCATTTGCGCCGAGGAGGCCGGAGGGCGAGGGCGGGAAGACAGCAGGGAGGCCTGTTCCACGAGAAAGGTTCTGCCATGTCAGGGCCCCGGCTAGGAATGGTCTGCCCCGAGGGTGGGCTGGCAGGGAAGGGTTTTGAGGAGGTGGGAGGTGGGATCTGATCTACTTAGGGGAGCTGAGCGGATAAGAGCCACCCGCCCGCCTCTCATTCAATCAGCAGCCACCTGCTGTGGGCCAGGCCACGTGCAGGGGACAGGACACAGCGTCCCTGCTCTCGGGCTCTGCGTGCCGGTGGCACTTGGAGGACAGAGCAGCAGGTGCCCTGGCTTTGCTTTGGCCGCCTCTTTCCAGGCGTGTCCCCCATCGCCCCTGCAAGGCCGCTGGTTTGAGGCCCACGTGGGTGAGGTACGAGGCGGGCGCAGGCTGGAGCCCCAAGTCGCCGTCTGTGCTCCGACCCTGGAAAGCCGCGGGGCGCGTCCCGCCGGTTGGGGGTTGGCTCTTCGTTCTCAGTGTGACCAGCGCCTGCCCCCAAGGTTGCCACCGTCCCAACCCGGCAGCTGGCTCTCACGGCCAAGGTGACAGGAAGTGGTTTTCAAAAGTGAAACAAACCTTCGAACACCAGATCCAAAGAGTACGGTACAGGAAGGGAGAGAGAGAAGGGCGACTTCGCAGCGGGGGAGCACACAGACACCCTCAGGTCTCCTCCCCCAAGCCCACGACCCCATCTAGCCATGAGGAAAACGTCAGCCGGGTCCCAGTGGTGGGCACTGCGCACAGTCCCTGGGCACCCAGGGCCAGGGACGCCTGAGAAAGTGTCACAGCCCAGAGACCCGAGGACTGAATGTCACGTGGCGTTCTGGATGGGATCCTGGCGCCCAGAAAGAACATGAGGGAAGAGCTAAGGAAATCTGAACAAAGCGTAGACTTGAGTCGCTAAGAGCGCAGCGCTGTTGGCTCACGGCTGGTGCCGAGCGTAGCGGAGTCACGTGAGATGGTGGTGACAGGTGGAACGGCGTGGGCCGCACGGGAACCGTGTATCAGATTCTCGGCAGTCTCGTAGATCTAAAACCGTTCTGAAATAATTTTCATGCAAAAACCCAGGAGCGCAGCAGTTGATCTTGCAGTGATCGTGAGCTCCACCTCGTGGACATGCGGCCACATTCGCGGTGACGAATCTCCCCAGAAAGGAACAGTCGAAGCTTCTTTGTTCAGGGTCGTTGGGAGCCGGCTGCGATTGATTCTGGGAAATGGAGAAGGCGCCCTTCCTCCTGGGCAGGGGCTCCTAATCCAGTGTAAGGAAATGATGGAAAGCAGGTACAGGCTGCCTCGTCACAGCATCTGTGCGCATTCCTACCTGGGGTCAGAGACTGAGCTGACTTAGCCACTGGAACTGATCCAAGAGGGCCACACGGGGCAGTCACGCGATCAGCTTCATTTCCTGCTGTCCCCAAGCCTGCTCAGCGGGCATGGGAAAGGAAGGCCAGCCTCTGTCCCCCTAGGAAAAGCTCAGACCCTCTTTATGATTTTTTTCTGTCCATTGTCCGGAAATTAGGTCCTGGGGTCACTTTAGATTAAAAGCAGTCTCTATCCATGAATTGAACATGTTCAGTCCTGGACAACGTGAACCCTGGCCGGCCGCAGTGGCTCACGCCTGTAATCCCAGCACGTTGGGAGCTAAGGCAGGAGGATCGCTTGAGGCCAGGAGTTTGAGACCAGCCTGGACAACGTAGTGAGACCCTCATCTCTACAAAAAATACACAAATCAGCTGGGCATAGTGGTAGGTACCTGTAGTTCCAGCTACTCGGGAGGCTGAGGCAGGAGGATCACTTGAGCCCAGGAGTTCAAGGTTGCACTGAGCTATGACAACGTCACTGTACTCCAGCCCAGGCAACAGAGAGAGACGCTATCTCAAAAAACCCCAAAACCAAAAAAGCAAACAAAACATGGACCCTGATTTAACATTAGATCCTCCCTGTCCGCTGCGGAGCCCACCGCAGACGGCAGAAGTGTGGGTTTTCTCTCTCTTCCCCACTCCCCTGCCGCTGCTGTTTTCGACTAGGATTGACAGACACCATTAGGAAGCCTCGCTGAATTTAAATTTCAGATAGACAACAAATGGTTTTTAGTATAATTGTGCCTCACGCAATATTTGGGACTATTTATACTAAAAGTTATTCATTATCCGACATGCAGACAGAGCCGATGTCCTGTGTTTTCATTTTCTGGGTCTGGCAGCCGATTTCAGACCCCTCCGGGCTCTCAAGGGGGTGGGAGGAAGTTTTTACTGCCCCGGTGTGGTGTATGCGAGTTTCCCACGCCGCTGTGGCAGGTCGCTCACACGCGTGCACGCACGTGTTCCCTTACAGTTCTGCGGGCGGATGCGAACACCGAGGGGTCAGCTGGATGGTCTCTCTGGAGGCTCTGGAAGGGAATCCCTCCCCTTTCCCAGATTCTGGGACTCCATCTTCCCGCCTCCCCGTCCCCCCACCTCTTTCTCTTACTTTCATCGTCACATCTCCGGCCCCCCCACCTCCCCCCACCATTTAGCATCCTTGAGACTGCCTGGGGCCCACCTGGGTACTCCAGGGTAACCTCCTCATTTCAAGGTCCTTAATCACATCTGCAGAGTCTCTCTTGTCACGTCAGGTAACACGGGATTAGGACATGGACGTCTTTGGGGTCTGTCCTGCCTCCCACAGGGGGGAAAGCTGTCTTCAGGCCGTCCGGGCCTGGTCCATGTTTCAAGCCGACGTTGATCTCACGGCCACTTCTGTGCATGCTTCGGGGACCCTCTTGCTGGGCCTTGCCCAGTGCAACACTCCTGGCTGGGTGACGCCGTCCTTTGGCCGCGCTGGCCTAGGGCCCCTGTAGCCCTGCGCAGGGTCCCCTTCTGTGACGAGAGCAGGCTGCCGTGCCCACCTGTCCCAGACCCCCCACTTCTGACCCGCTGCCGGGTGGCAGGGCTCTCACGTCCCGGGAACAGGCCCTGCTGTGCTGCCCCAGCCCCTTGGCTGCCTTGCATGTGACACTCTGGGGTCCCCTGGCTGGTTCGAGAGGTGGGCGGTCGGGCATGGAGCACGTGGGGAAGAGAGAGGACACCAGCTGTAGCTGGCGCCCGGCGGGTGGCTCAGCCCTTCCGCGGGGGTGTCAGAGTTGGACTTGGAAAACCTGGTCAGGGTGTCGTTAGCAGAGGTACCCCTGAAAATGACGGGGCCAGTGTGGTCCAGACCCTGGGGGCCAAAGGAGATCTCAGTGCCCAAAGTCGGCATAAAAGACAGGAAGTGGCACCTGGGGACAGCTGGAGCGTACACGGGCTTCCTAGGGGGCAGTAACTGGTGGGAATAGCACGGTGTTCACCAGGCACGGTGGCGGGTGCCTGTAGTCCTAGCCACCTCACCTAGGGTGAGACGGGAGGTCACTTTAGCCCAAGAGTTTGAACTATAATCACACCACTCACTGTAGCCTGGGTGACAGAGGGAGACCCTGTCTCAAAACATGATGGATGTATATATATTTTTTAAGTCTCAGTTCATTCGCAAAATTGCAGGTAATACAGATTTTCCCCGTTAAGAATGTTCCAAGCAGGTGAGCCTAAGCGATTGTAAGCGATTCCTATTATGGCCACACGGTGGCGCCACTGCACTAGCTGGCAGGTGGCATCTTCACATTCGTTCCTAAGTCACTCTCCAGGCCCTGGGGCTGCAGCTGAGGGGCCACTGGGCCCACCCCAGCCCCATATGCCTCAGCCTTCAGGAAACTGCCTCTTTGTCTAAAATGCACCTGCCTTGGATAGTCCTGAAAACATACATGCAACATACACGCAAGGCTTACGTGTGCAAGGAGTGTGTGGGGACGTGCAAGCCAGTGCTCGGGGACCCAGTCCTTCACGTCTGAAGTCCAGCGTCTCGGGCGTCAGGAACCTTGGCTGCAGGTGACAGAAGCCGAACTTGAGCGAGCTGAGGGGAAGAGCTGGGGTTATTGGCTTGTGTCTCTGGCGCCCAGGAGGGTGGGCGCGGCTGGGCTTTGAGACACGTCACGCTTGTGGATCTGCCGCTCCTGGCACATTGGCCTCGGTGCCCAGGCTGGCTTCTCCTCGAGGGCCAGGCCTTGTGTGTGTCGTCAGCCAGTCCTGCCACCCACAGGCAGGAAGGGCTTCTGGGTTTGTTCCCACCTAAACAGCCAGGGGCTGTCTGGTGGGCGGGAGTGGGCGTGGCCAGCTAGCCCCCCCCGCACAGCTGCTTTTGGGGCCAAGGAGCTCCCCAGAGGAGGGTGCAGCTGGGTGGGCAGATGACAGGTCTGTCATCCTGTGTCCCCAGGCGTCAGGCTGGAATTCACGGGCAGAGTGTGGCCGTGTCCACTGCAGAGCTCTGCCTGGCAGGTACCCGCGCTGCCGAATAACCAGGTCCGCTGGAGTCAGAGTGGCGTCCCCGCAAGTGGTCACCCCGTTTGTCCCTTCTTGCAACCGATACTTACGGCCACTTAGCAGGTGCCAGGCACTCGGCTGTGTGCTATGGCTACGGCAGCAAACCAGGCAGGCGTGTCTGTCAGGATTCTAGCGGGAAAGCAGAAAACAAATACAGTGACAGGCAGAGAGGGCAGACAGCAGCGAGTGCTGAGAAAGCAGATCAGAGAGCCGCAGGGGTGGGGACAGGCCTTTCTGGGGAAGATGTTGGGAGGGCCCGGCCACACCCAGAGTGTGCTTCTCCCGGGTCAGGTCGGAGTGAGACGAAAGAGGGCTTGTCCCGCTCTAGGTGGCGCAGGAGGCCCGGGCGCTTGGAGTTTGCTGAGGGAGAACAGAGCAGTCTCGGAGGAGATCAGAAACTCAACTTGGCCCCGTGACCCGCAGCAAGTGGCCTTTGAAGGGTTTCGGAAGTGGGGTAGCATGACCTGCAATGCACTGGGAAAGATGGCCCTGGTGGCTGACTTGGGGAGGGACCCAGCGTGGCGGCAGGGGCTGGGTAGGAGGCCCCAGGGTGGTCCAAGTGGGGCACATGGGTGGGCCCCCATGGTGGCGTGGGAGAGCAACGAGGACCCTGTTCCCCACTGCTGTCGTACGGCAGCTGTGACGCCCTGTGCTGCCGTCATCTCGCAGCGTGGTGGTTTGTAGTGGGAGTCCCCGTCCCCAGGGCTCCAGTGGCCTGGAGGACAGCCTGTGGGTGGATCACCTGCCTTTCTGCAGTGAGTTAGCATCTTGGGACCAAACCCAGCTCAAGACTTATTCTGAAACGAGTTCTTCCCTGGAGGCTCTTGGGTCCTTCCTGCAGGTCCAGTGCCCACCGTGGGCTGGCCCAGGGGGGCCTCCGGAAACTGGGGTTCAGTCCTCCCACTTCTAGAGAAATGATTGTGGAACCATCAAACCAGGTGACTTCCACAGCGGCAGGTGTACTGCAGAGGCAAGAGCCCTGGACTTGGAGTCGGGAGTCCCTGTACTCCGGCTGCGTGTCCCTGCAAAAGTCACTTCACTTCTCTGAACCCCAGTTTCTACATGACGGGAGTAACTTCTCCTTTCCAGGGCTGTTAGGCGTGTGGCACTGGATTCTGATTACGGACAGGCTTGGCAAGGCCAAGGAAGTAAATGGCAGAAGCAGCTTTGGGGGAAGAAGCTGAGCTTGAGGTGCTGGTGAAACAGCCTCGTGGAGATGCCGGATAAACAGGTGGACACGTGGCATGGGAGTCCAGGCTAGAAAACCAGCAGGATGTGCGGGTTTGGGGATCAGCACAGTGGACCGGTGGGAACTGAAGTCATGAGAAGGATGTCACGCCACGGATGTCATTTCAGGGAGGATGCAGGGGTAGAGAGGGGAACAGGAGCAAGCATGAGGGCAGAAGCCAACAAAGGCAGTGAAAACTAGCTACGGGGGAGGGGAGAGAGCCAGGAACGAGGGCCCTAGGAGCCCAGGAAAGAGCTCCCATGGGGCAGGAATGCCAAGTGTCAAACGCTGCGTGTGAGGACTGAAGGTGTCCGCTGGACTTCGGGACAGGGTCCCTGGGACTAGATTTTGGCAGGTTTGAGGAATGAGCTGAAAGATGAAGACGTGGAGGTGACAGTTTGGGGTGGGG
>VBSM01000949.1:21312701-21326538 GCA_008086735.1 Cheirogaleus medius | reverse complement strand
AAAAAAAAAAGTCGCAATATAAAAGGATGTAACTTGAACGGTTAGTCTTCCTCCTGCCTCTTCTGTTTTCTCTCCGAGAGCCAAAACCACTGATGCCAAAACCACTCGGATCTCCTCCCAGAGGTGACTCGCAGCACACCCGAGTGTCGCCGTGTTTTACACGCTGGTGTGCACCTCGGGTTTCAGAATGGAGGTTGCTCCATATCCCCCCATCTGGCTCCCTCTCTTTCTGTTGGCGGCGTGATGGCCCGAGACACAGACGCCCCGTCCTCGGGTCTCCCGTCCCTCCGCCAGCCCGGGGAACGCGTCGTAGCCGGTCCCCGCTGGAGTTAGCATCCTGTGTGTGTGTAGAGGTGTGACTGTCTGAGGGAGAAACTCTTAGAAGTGGATTTGTTGGATTAAAAGATACTATTTATTTACCTATTGACAAGTTAATAAACCTCTTGAGCTCAATTTATACTCCTAACATACCGTGTGCCTGCCTGCCATGCTTTCAGCAATACTATGTTAAAACTTAGTTTTTGCTTACCTGATGGCAATTCAAATTTATTCAAATTATTTAAATAATCCATGCAAATTTAAATAAATTTAAATACACAATTTTATTAAAATTAGTTTCTTCATAAGGCTTCTGGGATTTGCAGTTTGCTTAGGAAGTCCTTCTCTGAGAATTAAAAAAACAAAAAATCATTTTCTTCTGTGGTTTCCATTTTTACTTCTAAATCTTGGATCCTTTCAAAGTGTATTTTAAAATACACCTCTATCTTACCCCAAAATGAAGTCTCAATACCTTTTATGTTAAATGGTATGTCTTTTTTCCCAGTGACTTAAAATGATTCTTTCTCATCAGCTGAATTTCTGTGTGAATTTAGGTCTCTTATGCTTAAAATGGGAGCTTTGTGATAAAAAGATGTAAGAGCTATTTCCCTATTACTACTGTTTTTTGGGGAATTTTCCTGCATATGCTTGCCTGCTTACTTTCTCTGAGCCTTGGTAGTATTTTCAAGATAGTTTTGCCAACATTACTCTGTTTAATGCAGGCATTTGGCTAATGTCGATTCTTCTATCCAAGAACAGGAACACTGAGCTTGCTAGGTAAGTTTGTGTTGCCATTTCTGGTACTGTAAGTGGACTCTTTTTCCTAACTCATGGAAAGTTCTTGATTTTTGTACATAGTTTTGTACCCAGTTACCTTATTGAATTCTTTCGTTCAGTGGTTCTCAACCTCGAGTGTGCATCAGAATTGCCTCAGAGGATTCTTCAAACAAATTGGGGGGCTCCCCTCCTGTTTCTGACTTAGTCGGTCCAAGGAGGTGCCTGAGAACTTACCTAATAGATTCCCAGGAGATGCTCCTACCGCCAGCCCCAGGACCTCACTGTGACGAGAACCATGCCGTTACTTGTTTTGCATAGTTTATGGATTCTCTTGGGGTCTGTGGCCATTATGATTGCATACCTGGAAATAAAGGTAAGTTCCCTAGTCTTCTAATTTCTGTATCTTTTTTCTTATTAATTAATTGTATCAGCAAATACTTCCAGAACATTAAGAGTAGTGATACATTCTTTTCATGCCTTTCGTGGGAATGCATCTAGTCTTTTGTCATTAAGCACGATGCTGACATTTGTCTTGAGATGTTTCTCATCTATATACTTTTTCATGTAAAGGAAGCATCCATTTGTATTTATGTGATGAAGACTTTCTATCAGGAGACACTGAATTTTATAAAAAGCGTGTTGGGTTTTTTAGTGCCCATGGTTTCCTTCCTCAGTTATTAATAAGGAATATGAAATTAATAGGTTTCCAAATATTGAGCCATCTTTGCATGTTAACAATCATTCTTCTAATGTGTGTGTTTAGGTTCGTTGTGTTCAGTCCTTTTGTAGCAATGCATGGAAGTGATCTGGTCTGTAGTTTCTTGTTAGATTTCATGTCACTCATGCTTGAGTTTTAAAATTGTGCTGGCCTTACAAAAATAGTTCAGAACCTTTTTCCAGTTTCTAGAAAATGCGAATGGAAAGGAGTTCCTTAAAGTTTAGGTAAAATTCAGCTGGTACTTTGTGGTTTGGTGGGCAAGGATGGTGTTAATGTTTGATAACCGTATCTGTTTCTTTGACCATGTGAATTGTTTTAGCTCTCTGCTGGGGTTAGTATTGGTCTTTTTTTTTTGAGACAGAGTCTCACTCTGTTGTCCAGGCTAGAGTGGCGTGGCATCAGCCTCGCTCACAGAAACTTCAAATTCCTGGGCTCAAGCGATCCTCCTGCCTCAGCCTCCCGAGTAGCTGGGACTACAGGCATGCACCACCATGCCCGGCTAATTTTTTCTATATATTTTTAGTTGGCCAATTAATTTCTTTCTATTTTTTGGTAGAGACAGGGTCTCACTCTTGCTCAGGCTGGTTTCGAACTCCTGAGCTCAAACAATCCACCCACCTCGGCCTCCCAGAGTGCTAGGATTATAGGTGTGAGCCACTGCACCTGACCAGTATTGGTCATTTTTATATCTCCGAGTAAATTTTCTAATTTGTCTTCAAATTAATCTCTGTAAATCGACCAAAGTATTTGAAATCTTTTGTAGCTGTTTCCCTCTTTCTTCTGTTTTCCTTTCATTTTCCTAGATTGAGCTCTGCCAACTGTTCTCAAATTAATTTTGCGTTCATATTTCCTCTTATGGTTATTTTTTAACTTTTTGAATTAAATCACCAAAAAAAAAAGTGAAAGTCAATAAATATAGAAAGCTATTTTTTTCTTTGGGCTCTTTTATTTTGTAGTATTATATAGGTTCTGATAGGTGTGTGTTGATTTTTCTCTTGGACCCAAGAGTTTTTAAATTTTGATATGCGAGAGTGTTTCCCCAGTCCTGATACTCAGTTTTATTGCTTAGTGATTAGAGAAATCATCTGTGTTCTATCTACTTTTTGGAATCACTTTGAGGTTTTATGTCCTTACCTATGGTAAGTTAGTCTCCTAGTGAATTTTTGGTATGCTTTTTTCTATATTTCCCACCATACTGTTTGCTCTTTCAGTTTGGATGTTGTGTTGGTACCTCGTCTGGCCTACTAGATTTTCAGTGGAGATTCTGCCTTTAAGATTCCTTCTTTGTCCAATTTAATGCTTTCGGCCTTGATTTTTAATCTTGTCTGACATTAATAGTGTTACCCTTGTTGTATGAATTATTGTTTGCATTTGCCTGGTATATTTTTGTTCAATTTCTTTTTCTTATAAACTTTATTTTGAAATAGATGTCAAAATTTTAGATTCACATAGAAATTGCAAAAAATGGTATAGGAGTTCTTGTGTACCCATCACCCAACTTCCCCTAGTGAAGACATTTTACAGAGTCATGTAGCACAGTTATTAAAACCAGAAAATTGACGTTGTCAGTACAATACTACTATTTATTTTGTCTCCAGTGAGTTTTGGTAGTTTGTGGTTTTCAAGGAATTGGTTTATTTCATCAAACTTGTTCAATTTAGGTGCATAAAGATGTTCATAGTATTATTCGATTATTGCAATTTCTTGAGGGGTCTGTGGGTGATATACCTTCTGTCATTCCTGACCTTGGGAATTTCTCTTTCTTCAATAAACCTCTAGTAAGACTGATAATTTTATTGATCTTTTCAGAGAACTAGCTTTTGATTGATTTTTCTGTTTTTGATTTTCAGTTTATTGATTTCTGCTATTTTGGTGAATGTTTCTCTGCTGTTAAAGGAGTGCTTTATAAATGCAAATCAAGCTAAGCTGCATAATGGTAGTATTCAAGTCTACTCTATCCTTGATGAGAAAAGGTCTTCATTTTAGTGTAATCCAATTTATCCATTATACTTTGTTGGCATTTTGTCTCGTTTAGTAAAACGTATCCCTATTCTTTCAAAAGCTTTGTTTTATCAATATTATTTTATATGGTATATGTAAGGGGTGAGACTATCATGGTATTTTTATTGCAAGTACTGGTAAACCCTGATTCTTTTTATTTTAAGAGATGGGGTCTTGCTATGTTGCCCAGGCTGGTCTCAAATGATCTTCCTGCCTTGGCCTCCCAAGTTGTGCTAGGATCACAGGTGTGAACCACTGAGCCTGGCATATTTACTTATTTTTTAATGGGAAGCATATTTCTTGGCCGCCCAGAAGTTTGCCAAAGGATCCTGAGGAGTGGTTTAGGGAGGTGCCCTGTGACAGACTATGTATGTGACACGGTTCACAACTCAGCGGTTGCCACAGGCTGGCAGCTTCTGGGAAGATGCCACCCCTGCTCAAAAGGTTTCTTCTCTAGCCACCCCCGGATCTGCTGCTTGCGACGGCGCATCTGGGCCTCTCCTCCTTTAAGCCCTGGTGTCGGGGCGGGGCAGTACAGAGCAGCTTCCCCCAGGCTGTGAATCCTACCTTGGAGGATTCTGGAACCCGCCTGGGAGCTGCAGGGGGTCCACTCTGACCTTTTTCATCCTGGTGTGGTCCCGGTTTTACCCCCTGGAGCAGCCCTTCTTATAGCTACTGTGGCTTCTATGGTCACTTTCATCTGTCAACGTGGCCAGGCTGTGGTGTCCCATTATTTGGTCAAACACCAGTCTGGATGGTGCTATGAGATACTTTTTAGATGTAATTAACGTTTAAGTCAGTAGACTTTGAGTAAAGCAGATTATCCTTCGTGTGATGTAGGTGGGCCTCATCCCATCAGCTGGAGGCTTTAAGAGAAAAGATTGAGCTGCGGTGGGAAAGGAGGAAGGAATTCTGCCTCCAGACGGCAGCCTCCGCCCTTCCCCGCAGCCCCAGCCATCAGACAGCCAGTCCTTAAAGCAAATCTCTCCCCCCCTCCCCACCCTGTTGGTTCTGTTCCTCTGGCGAGGCCTGACAGCAACGGTGTGGGGAAGGGCACAGCTGTGGTCTCGTCTCATGGAGGACGGGGTCCCACGTCTGGTGCTCCTCGCTGGTTTCCGCCTGGCTGCAGCCGACCTCTCTGCCGTCTTCCAGGTGTTAAGGAGAGTCTTGGGGGCAGTGGGAAGTAAAGCCCACCCACGGGCAGGAATATTCCGGTTCCTGCGTTTTGTGCTAACATCTCCAAAGCCAGGGCCTTCTCTCAGGCCGTCCCCAGCCCACGGCTGTAGGCGTCCAACTGGCCACTTGTAGGAAAGACACTAAATCTGTCACAATAATAAATACCCAACCCCTCATTTCCAAGGAGGAAATGGGGTCCCAAAGAGGACGACACCGGGCAGAGAAGTCCCCGGCCGCCCCTGCGAGGGACCCGTGCAGCAAACTGTGGCACAAAGACATAGTTAGCAAAAATCACTGATTTAATAAATAGTGCGATGTCTCTGTGCAGGCTGCTCCCTGTAGGTCCCAGAGCTGGCCAGAGGGACGGAGAGGTGGGGGCCGGGGACCCCAGAGGACTACGCTGAGGTTCCTGCAGGTCTCCCAGGCGGGAGGATCAGGTGAGTGACCTAATGCTACCGTGTCCCCAGAATCTCCCTCTGGAGAGAGCACATTGCGGGAGGAGCGGGGGAAGGGCTGAGTCACATAAAAATAGAGTATTTAGGGATGCGCCCCAGCGCGCGGGCCGCTATATGTCTTCGTGGCGTGTCTGCACGGCCCCGGCGCGGGAGCAGCACTTCTCACACAGTTTGAGCAGCTCTGAGACGACGAAGACGGACGAAGCCAGGCCGGTTAGAAACAGCAGATCTGCCGGGAGGGGCAGAGGGAAGGGTCAGAGCACACGCCGCCCTCTCCCTGCACGTCCCTCCGATGCGGTCACACACAGGGACGCCGGGGCTCACACCTAGGAGCCGAGATGCTTCAGCTAGAGCCGGGCCCTTGGGCTTCCCAGACAGACGCAGGGACCACTGAGCGGTAACGGGGCCGGTGCCCTGTCCCAAGTCACTGCTTCTTACAAACACCCCCAACTGTCGCTTCGGGCTCCCCGCCCCGTCCAACCTGACCCATGGCCCTGGGATTAATTCCTAAAGCCGCCCTCTGCCTCGCTGTGTCAGACCGTGCGGGGCCTTACAGGCTGCCCAAGCAGTCACTGCACATGTGATCAGCTGACTTTCCTCCCAGGGGAGAGAAGCAGCTGTTAAAAAATTCTAGGGGGGTTCCCTTTCTTTCCTCCTACAGAGCATTCGTCAGTGACCCACACGGATGCTGGTTCAATCCCAGTCTCACCTGCAGGTTTTGAGTGCCCTGTCTCTACAGCCCCAGACCTGCCGCTGCATCCCCAGCCGGGCTGGAGCCACGCCCCACCCTGTGCTCCGCCATGGGGAGGGAAACCTCCTCCGCATGACTTTCCCCACTCCTGCTGAAACGGGGGCTACAGGGCAGGCCGCACACCCGCCGGGGTGAGAGGTGGGGGGCCCGGGGTTCAGGCCAGGCCTTGTGCACTCAGGGCCCCTGGAGAGCCGTGGCCGCTAACTCACGCCCCTTTCCGCATGAACTAGAGGAGGGTCCGGCTCCCCGTCTTCAGGGGAGCAGGTGTCTGAGTCACGCTGCTGGTCTCAGGCCCTGCTCCTGGGCAGGACCCCTTCCCCTGTTTCCTTCCTGTGTCCCACCTCCCCAGCAGGTCACCCTCCTCCTCCACCAAGCTGAGCAGGTGGCCACGGAAGAGTCTGAGGATGGAAGGAGCCTCCAGGGAAGCTCTGCCCTCCCGCCCAGCGGCTCCACGGCCACGTGGCCCCGGTCTGAGCCGACCTCCGGCTCTGGTCCCTCCACTCACCGAGCGCCCCCAGGTTCTCTGTCTGGAAGACCCTCTGCAGGGGCGGGATGTAGATCACGGCCAGCTGCCCCAGAACGGACCCAAGCACCGAGTAGAGGAACATGCGGTTCCTGAGAAAGCCGATCTCCAGTATCAGCTTGGTCTGCGGGGAGGAGAGGGCCACACGTCACCTGGCTGCAGCGTCTCTCGCTGAGCGCACGCCGCGGCTGCGCTGGCGGGGGTGCCGCCCGGGCTCACCTGAGAGCGGCAGGTCAAGGCGTTGAAGAGATCAAACAGCACGAAACAGGTGAACGTCATCGTCGTGGTGCGGGGGGTGCTCGCTTTGTCTTCGGGCATCTGGAACGTGAGGGCACAGGGGCGGTTATGGCGGGTGGTTCCCTGCTGTTCGTGGCCCCCTCCACCCCGGAGCCGAGGGTAGGGCTGCTCCTGGAATCGGCCACAGCGCTGCTTTCAGCCTCGGGGTCAGCAGCGTGTCCCCCGGCACAGGGATCTGCTGCCGCCCCGAGGACCCAGACCTTCATCAGGAACGTCGGCCACCAGACGCACAGAAGGGTGGCACAGGCCTGGCCACACCACTTCCTCCAGCAGGTGACTGTCTCCCAGGGAGGTGATACTGCTAGTTAATCCCACGTAACGGAACGTCACTCCCTGCGAGGAAGCCGAGGGCTGGCTGGCCGGCCCCTGAGAAACTAGGGCCTTCGACGGAGCTGAGACTGGGCTCAAGGAGAGCCCTAGAGTCCCCCCTGGGCTGGTACCCGGGGGGCCGGAGCTCAGGTTGCAGTCTGGCCGACATTGCAGGGCACGGGACGGAGCTGGGGGGAGAGGGTCCTCGCTCTGGCCTGGGCAGCAGGCCCCTGCCACCTCCCTGAGCTTGATGCCCAAGCAGAGGTTTTTTTTTTTTTTTTTGAGACAGAGTCTCACTCTATTGCCCGGGCTAGAGTGAGTGCCGTGGCTTCAGCCTCGCTCACAGCAACCTCAAACTCCTGGGCTCAAGCGATCCTTCTGACTCAGCCTCCCAAGAAGCTGGGACTACAGGCATGCGCCACCATGCCCGGCTAATTTTTCTATATATTTTTAGTTGTCCAATTAATTTCTTTCTATTTTTAGTAGAGACAGGGTCTCGCTCTTGCTCAGGCTGGTTTCAAACTCCTGACCTTGAGCGATCTGCCCACCTCGGCCTCCCAGAGAGCTAGGAATACAGGCGTGAGCCACCGCGCCCGGCCAGCCGAGCAGAGGTTTTCACAGCGGGTGTGGGGGTGCTTATGTCTGAGCCCCTCCTGGAGCCTGGGCATCTGCATTTCTCAGGGTCCCGGGGTGCTGATGCCACCACCGGGACCCCACTCTGGGGACCATGGGGTTGGACCCAGAAGGCCTGTCTCTTCCCACCCCCCCCCACCTTACTCAAGACTGCAGGGGAGCCTTGAGGGAAAATGGGGCCGTGGTGGCCGGCCAGCGTCCCGCCCCTCTACCTGCGTGGGCGCGTGCTGTGCTTTAAAAGGTGGACGGATGAGCTGCCTCACTGCCCAGCTGGGTCACCGTACGTCTCAGCCCGGGACTCCCTGGACCCGCAGACCAAGAAAACGCCCCCTGCTAAGACCCGAGGCACGTGGCCAGCCCTGCGGCGTGAGACCCTTCAGACTCCCGGTTGGTTCCTGGGGCCGGTAACAGCAGGAGGGGCGCCCTGTCCCCTGTCGGCAGAAATCTGAATGCCTTTCTGTGCCTGCAAGGCCTCACGTACCTTCTACCTCCTCCTGCCTGTCCCCGTCCCCTGCTCACACTCCGACCGCACCAAGCTCCGCGTGAGCCCAGGGTCTCGCACGTGAGTGTTCGCCGAGCTCACCTCCTTCCAGAAGACGAAGAGGGTCCCGCTGATGATGACGGCGGCGGACAGGAGCACCTTCAGGATGAGGGCGCGGCTGAGGATGGTGTCCCGGACGCTCCGCGGCGGCTGCCGGAGGGCGTCTTTGTCCACGGGCTCCACCCCCAAGCTGCTCGGGACAAGGGAGACACTTTGAAATAAACCCCGAATGAGAAAGGGACCCTCAAACCAGATCCCCGTAAGCCCCCCAGGATGGCCCTTGTGAGCTGGGCGTCTGTCCCCCTGGGATGCCTGTCCCTTCGCAACCTCCCGGACCCTCAGTTCCTCCTGGGAGCCCCAGAGCCTGGGCCCCGGGCTGCTGTATCCCTCTGTCCCCTAGACATTGGGGGAGGACCTCCAAGGAGGCCACCCACCCTGCAGCCTTGGAGCGACCCTCAGTCATCCCGTACACTCAGACAATTCTCCCCCCACCAGGGGACCCCCACGAGTCAGGATCCAGGCGCTGCCCTCCGCAGGGCTGGCGTCAGCCGAGGGAAGCCCCCCAGCTGGCTCTGAAACAGCATCGTGGAGGTGACACCAACCACGGGTGGTCAGGCAGGTGAGTCCCCCCATGGGGATGCAGCTGGGGCTGTTGTCACTCACGGTCCCGCTCCCAGGGAGAGCGTGCGGGAGAGGTAACCCTCATGCTGGGTGAAAAACCAGGACGGTCCGGTCCGCCCCTTGGCGGCTGTGGTGACTAAGATGGCAGTCACCATCGGTCAGCCGCGTCTGACACGGGACCTCCTCTGCGGTCATGCAGTTACACGTGCCTGGCCGAGGGTCACCCGACTCCAAAGCCAGTTCTTTCCCCGCACAGTCCGGCTAGCTCAGCACGTCCCTCTCATTCACCCTGAGCTGGTGGCTTCCTGCGCAGCTGCTGCGGCCGAGCACTTTAGAAGCCAGGGGTAAAGGAGGAACACAACAAAAACCTGCCTCCTTGAAGCTGACGGTCTAAAGGGGAGGCAGATTATAATCAGGCAAATGGGATATACGTGCATGCGTATATGTATATACATCCACCTTCCCGTCCAGGGGAGAACAAAGCAGGGTGAGGGAACTGAGTACGAGGAGGCTGCCGTCAGAGCAATCAGGGAGGACTTCTTGGAAGCAGCGACCATGCAGGTAGCATGCCCCAGGCAAGAGGGGGCAGAAAGCTCCCCCCCTCAGCTCTGCACTCTACTTCCTGTCCTTCACCCAGTGCAACTCATGTCAATCTTCCAGGAACTCCTTACGGGAAGTGACTGTGTCTGTTCACCCCGGCCGCCCCGCCTCACCTCTGCGCCGGCGGCCCGTCCATGATGATGTTGATCCACAGGATCTGCATGGCGTTGAGGGGGCTGGGCAGCTTGAACACGGTGGACAGAGTGATGAGGCTCAGGGCCGAGATGCTCCTGCGGGCACAGTGGCGGACGCCGGCCGTCAGCGGCTGCCCCCGACGTGGCCCTGAACCCCCCCCCGGGGAAACGCGGGCCGCCACTCACGTGCTCAGCTGGAACCGCACGAAGTTTTTGATGTTGTAGAAAATGCCCTTGCCTTCCTCCACGGCGTTCCTGCCAGAGAGGAGGGACGGTCACCGCCAGAGATGTCCTGGGGGAGGCACAGCCAGCTCGGCGGCTGCGAAACGGAGCAGCGGTGGCCAGCCCGGATGGACATTGCACTCGGACCCCTGCCGGGTCCCCTTGCTGGCAGTAGGAGATGACATTGCCCTAACACATACCCACCGGCCCCTGGGGACGGGTCCCCGAGCCGCGTTAGCCTGTGCAAGGCATAAGCTCGACGCCTCCAGTTAGACCCTAAGTTCCTCTCGTCCTGAGCCCACAAACCCTGCCCCTGGCCCAGGACCCCTGAAGTGCCTAAGGCATTTCTCTGATTTACCAGGGAAGGGACACAGCAAAACCGATTAAACCCAGACATGAGATCCAGGGGCGGCACAGAGGGAGGGGGTGGGAGGCGGGAGGCGTCCCCTGCTCGTGTCTTTAGAAAGCTCTTTGCAAAAGTCCTTTTAAGAACTTGGCCTGAGTAGCAGAAACACTGTCTAACCCCTACCCCACATTGTTACTAAAAACTTTTGCAAGAGTTATGTTATGACTGTACTTCATTTTTATTGTTATTTATTTTGAGTCAGAGTCTCGCTCTGTTGCCCGGGCTAGAGTGCCGTGGCGTCAGCCTCGCTCACAGCAACCTCCAACTCCTGGGCTCAAGCGATCCTCCTGCCTCAGCCTCCCGAGTAGCTGGGACTACAGGCACGCACCACCATGCCTGGCTAATTATTTCTATATGTTTTTAGTTGGCCAATTAATTTCTTTGTATTTTTAGTAGAGACGGGGTCTCACTCTTGCTCAGGCTAGTTTCAAACTCCTGACCTTGAGTGATCCGCCCGCCTCGGCCTCCCAGAGTGCTAGGATGACAGGCGTGAGCCACCGCGCCCGGCCACTCCTGTCTCTTGCCCTTGGCTACTGAGGGTGGTGCTGGGTTTTCCTCACACACCACGCACGGCTGCCGCTGAAATGCACACGCAGGCTGCAAATTCGAGTTCTGCTCTAGGTGTCCGTAACATTTCCCTGGGTGCTGCATGCGGCCAGCCCCGGGGTTAACTGGCCCTACGACCCTACTTTGGGGTGGTAACACCTGCCACTGCCACGAGTCTTGAGATTCAGCAACCCCTGGGGACGCCTCAGGACCCCTTCTCGGCAGGAGCCCCCGTCTCTCCATGGAGGCAGATCTCAGGGGGAAGGGGCTACCTTGGGCATCTTTACAACTAAACCTCTACCTAGAGAGCAGCTTACATGATGGCCGAGAAGTCGTCGTCCACCAGGATCATGTCGGCGGCCTCTTTGCTGACGTCTGTCCCCGTCTGCCCCATGGCGATCCCGATGTCGGCGGACTTCAGGGCGACTGCGTCGTTCACCCCGTCCCCAGTCATGGCCACGATCGCCCCCGACTCCTGCAAAGCCTTTGGGAAGAGCAGGCGAGAGAGGTCCGCAGGCTGAGGACCCTCCTAGGTCCCTCCTGACGCCCTGCTGCGCACACCATGTGGCCAGCGGCGGGGATCCATCAGCACACTCGGGTCAGCCGGCCCGAGTCTGGATCCCAGCTCTACTCGCAGTAGCGCGGGACCTGGACACACCCTTGAACCGCTCCACCTCAGTTTACCCATCTGCAAAGTGGGAGCAACAAACGCAGCTTCACAGGGCTGTTGTGAGGCCCAGACTAAGACGATGCACAGTGCCCAGCACTGTCAAAAAAGGCTCAAAAATGTTATCTATCCCCTGCTGTTAATAAATAATAATCAGCAACGCAGCCTCTGAAACCATGAGAGGCCCAATAAGTACTAATAGTTTCTTTGAGGAGTAACTTGCATAGGGACTTACTCTGTAGAACTAAAAAGCATAACACAAAAGAAAAATTGTAACTACTAAAGAGTTCAAGAGCAAATTGTCAAAGTGCACGTGCAACATCACCAAGCACATTTTCTGTCCCTTTCACTTTTTTGACGCAGGGTCAGCTCTTTACTGGGCACTCGCTGTGTGCTGAGAGATTCACAGGCCCGGCTGTGTTTAATCCTCTCCCAGCCTTGCAAATCAGCTGGTGTCATTAATAGCGTCCCTGTGTTACAGATGAGGAAACTAAGGCACAGAGTTAAATGACAAGACTAACGCCAAGCAGCACCCGGCTGACGAGGGGTGGCTTCCGTTTTAACTTTTTCCTTTATCCAATTCCAGCTCCTCGTTTTTGGTGCCTGTGGCAAACAGCTCCCCAGTTCTCCCCTCTGTCTCCTAATAGGGCCCCCCAGGTTCAGCGCCACCCAGCTAGAGTTGACACTTCCCAGTATCCCTTGCAGCTAGGCCTGGCCCCGTGACTGCGTCCTGGCCCACGTGCTGTGAGCACAGTGAGCTGCAACTTCCGAGCTCCGCCCTGCCCACCCCCCACCCCGCTCATCCTCCTCCCACTGGCTGTGGAAAGGAACCCCTGGAGCGGCCGCCTTGGACCCAGAGAAGGAAGCCGTGGTGTGGTCCTGTTACGTGGCACGGCAGGTGCCTCCCCACCCCGCCCCGCGTACCTTTATGATCTTGAGCTTGTGCTTCGGACTGGTCCTGAAGAACACAGACACCTGGACGCAGAGAAGCGACAGAGCAGAGAGTCACGCAAGTCGGAGCTGGAGGACCCCCCCACTCCCCCAGTTGGCCTCCAGGGGACTCCACCTTCGCCACGCGCTCAGCCAGCCGGTCCTTCTCCACGCCGTCCACCTCCTCCCCGGACATGGCTTGCAGCTTCCCGTTGCCCAGGCCGATGTTTCTTCCTTTAGGGAGAATCGGTGCTGAGGGCCTGAGACCGTGGTCGCCCCCCTCACTCCAGTCCCTATCGTGGCCACGGAGAACACGAATACAACCGCGACGATGCCGTTTACTGAGCACCTGCTATGTTCCGTGATCCCAATCCATCCGCATTAACTTACGACAAGCGCCTTACTGTCCCCACTTTAAAGACGAGGAAACAGAAGTGACTTCCCCGAGCACGCTCAGCGAGTGAGCAGTAATAACGGAACCCGGCATGGTTCTGTCTCGTTCCAACACTTACGAACCTTTTCACGGTGCCAGGTTGCCGCAAACGGGGAACAAAACCCAAGGTGGGACAACCCTCATAACGATAGTAATTAAAGGAGTAGGAGGGGGGCTGCTCGCTCTCTGCTGATGAAGAGACAGAGGGTCAGAGTGGTTCAGCGATGTGCCAAGGATGCACAGATAGTGGCAAAAGCCAGACTGAATCTGTACACGGGGCGCGATGCTGCCTGTGGAGATGAGGTGGGATCACGGATGAACTGAGACTCAGTAGGGCCTCAGTGTGCACGCGGACTTTTCCCCTCTTAGAGAACCTGCCAACATTTTGGAAACAGAACACCCAGCAGTTGGAACGCTGGTCCACAAATCTCAGACCCTTTTCCGAGCACGTGGAGCCAGCGTGAGCCCTCCCGACCAGGGTCACCCGGGACCGACTGGTGGCAGCGGCCCCATCGTAAAGGACGTGGAGTCCTCCCTTCCTCGCCCCGCCCGGCCCGGTTACCTATGGCCAAGGCGGTCTCCAGAGCGTCTCCCGTTATCATTTTCACGGACACGCCTGACGCCGAGAGAACCTGAACCGCGTCCTTCACGCCGGCCCGCGGGGGGTCGATGATGCCGGCGAGGCCCAGGAACGTCAGCCGGCCCAGCTCGGGCCCCGAGGCCAGGGCCAGCACTGCGGAGAGACCCCGGCCCGGCAAGCGTCACGGGGGGGGGGGGGG
>VBSM01000949.1:21289671-21301484 GCA_008086735.1 Cheirogaleus medius | reverse complement strand
TAAAAAATATTCTCTGCTTGCTGGCCATACAAAAATAGGGAGCAGATTTGGCCTAGAAGCCACAGTTCCCGACCACTTCTCTAGAATGCAAGAGAGGCCTCTGTAGCCAGGGCCTCTGGGCATTCTATTCTGCCAGACATGGCTAATCTGCAGCCGAGGAGGGCAAAGGGAGGATGGCCGTGCATAGCTGCTTCCTCGTCTTGTGCCTGGGCAGACATCGCTAATCCATCAGAGTCCTCTGCCACCGAGCCTGAGCGTGGCTTCAAAACCTTCTCACGGCAGAGAGCTCCACTAGTTTTGTCAGAATTCCAGGTTAAGATAAAACCCATTTCCATCACCGTTCCCAGACCACATCAGGCAGAGAGGAGGGAAGAGGGTAGAGAGCTACTTAAAGGCGGCAAACCTAGAGGTTTTGCAAACCCTGGGCAGTGCATCCAAAGCTGAGGTTTGGGAAGACGACACTCCAGCAAGGTTAGCTGTCACCTTCACATTGCATATCTGTACAGGTGTCTCTCCCCTATTGGACGGGGGCCCTTCTAAGGGCAGAAACTATGTTTGACTCATCTTGGTGGCCCCAGAACCCAGCACAGTGTCTAGTGTGCCACAGAACACTCGGTAAATGAATTAATGCATCTGGGTGGCCAGATGTACCCTAAAACAGCTGCTCAGAGGGACAGCTGTTTCTCCCAAGAACTTTCTCTGGCTCTGCAGCTCCAGCCAGCACCCCCTTCATTGCTGCGTGTGCTGTGTGCAGTGGCTTGTCGGTTTGTTCCTTTAGCAAATCATTCATTTGACGAATGTTTACTGAGCATCTACTATGGCCCAGGCACTAAAGACTGGATCCTAAACACTGGAATGAATGGCACAGAATCAAGGCCAGAGCTGGAAACAGCAGGAAGAAGCAGGTGAAGGGACCGGGGCAGCCCCAGGAGGATGTTAAGGCTTAAGACCTACATTTAGGTCTGTAGCATCACATTGACATCGTTTGGCGTGTTACCAAAGGCCAGAGAGCTCGGGCCCAGGCACGACCTATTTATTAACAGATGCATAGGAATATGGCTGGGTGTGTAGCTAAACTACATTTCCCAGTCTCCTTTGCAGTTAGGTAGGTCATGTGACTTCATTTTGGCCAATAAAAAAAGAGCAAAAGTGATGACATAACTTCCTGGTCCGTGCCTTAAAAAAATCCCCCCGCAAGCTTCCACGTTCTCTCTTTCCCCACCTGCTGGCTGAGTAGAATTATGGCCTCCAGGGGCCTAGAGGAAGAAGAGCAACAATACAGCAGGAACCTGGGCCTGCGTCAGCACGTGCAGCCGAGCAATCTGGGAAAGCCACTGGACCAGGAACAGGTCTGCAGGTCTGACTTTTACTATGTCAAGGCATGGAACGTGGGGGCTGCTCGTTACAGCGGTCGGCCTGGTGCCGCTAATACAGGAACCTCTGGTCGCTGCTGGAGAGTCTCTGATCCCAATCCCCACGCAGGCGAGCAGCGAGATGTTTGAGAAACAGCCGTGGCGGCTGCCCCAGGACCGCCCCTTCCACCTCCAGAAGCCAGGGCAGAGATGCTCCACTCACCAATGATGGCGAAGGAGAAGAGCGTCAGCTGCTTCCCCAGCTTGCCCATGCTCTTCTGCAACGGGGTTTTAGGCGTCTGGAAGGGCGAGAAGGATGGTTCGTTAGACGAGCCCCCAGCAGCGTGCCCCAGCTTCCGCCTGGCTTTTCTCCAAATGCATTCACCTTTCCACCCTATAACTTGAGCTGAGTGATGATTACACAGGGGCACACGTATGTCAAAATGCACTGACGGCCACGCTTAAGATCTGTGCATGGTACTGCCTGAAACCTGTACCTTTATGAGAAGGCTAACAAATGTTTTAAAACAAACAAAATGTTTGAAAAGTATGCTCCCATTAACCACATCCTCCTCATTCCTACGGGGCAGACAGCCCTGGTATCGTTCACCGAGAATAGTCTCAACCCCCGCCCCCTCCAAGCCCCACCTGTCCCTTACCTCTTCAGCCTGCATCATCTTAAACACCTCTCCAAACTGGGACCTCTCCCCTGTTCCAATCACCACTCCCTGTGTTCAGGAGAGAGAGAGGGAAGTGTGAACCCTAAGGCTGAGGCCTGTGGGTTATGGGAGGCTGAGGTCCCAGGAGCCCCGGGGCTCACCTGGCCCCTCCCGTACTGCACCAGGGTCCCCATGAAGACGATGTTGCTCAGCGTGGTGAGGTCGCCCCCACCTGTCAACGGGCTGTCTGTCTTACTGCACGGCTCGGCTTCTCCCGTGAAACTGGATTCGTCCACCAGGAGGTCCGTGACCTAGGAGAGCGAGGGGAAGAGGCCATGGAACTGTCCCCTCACCCTGAGAGTTGGCTTTAGAAGCATACAATGGTACCCCGCGCCTTAGAGGATGTCAAACAAGGAGCACGTAGGAATCAGGGAATGGATATCAGAAGTGTGAGCTCCGATGCACGCAGGAATCCGAAAAGCTTTGACGTGTGCTCCTTCTTAAAAAGCATAAAAGTCTTGCACCTTCTTTTAATGTTATTTGGAATTTTAATACAGCCTAAAAAACACCGAAGCAACGGTTATTCTAGAATATACCTTTTGAAACACCCGTGTGATTTTCTCCTAACGCTCAGCATCCTGCCTACCTTGGAGATTCCTGTATGACCCCATGGAATAACTTAGGTTATTCAGTGACAAACTAAGATCATGCTAACACCAGAGACACCCAGCCCCCCACCCCACCCCCAGGAAAAGGACGGGAGGTCTGGCGTCTGCAGAACACCTGCCACGTGCCCGGCCTGGGCTGGGCTATTTCCAAGGCTCCCCTCCATGGAAGATGCTGTTATTTTCCCCATTTGACACATGGGGAAACTGAGGCACAGAGAGATTAAATAACTTGCTCAAGTTTCCACAGCTGGTGAGTGGCAGAAGAGAGACTGGAACTAAGGCTCTGATTCCAGAAACTGCCTCTTAACCATCTGCCAAAGCTACTACTCGATCACACGCCGGGGACACACTGCGCACCGGGTGAGGCTCCCACGGCCGGAGTTGCACCAGGCACCACTGAGGACACACGAGGGGCTTCGGGCGGGCTCCGTCCCTCGGGACCTTATCATTTAAGCACATAGCGCCAGCTCAGGGAGCGAAGCCATCGCCCACAAACCCACCGGGGAGCCACCGTCACATCAGCATTTCTCCAGCAGGGGCCTGTGAGTTCTCCGTAACTAAGAACTTCGTCAATGCAATTGCGGTCTTTTAAAAATACACGCACTGCCGTGAGATCCCAGTCCCCAAGGACGACGGGGGCCACCACGTGCCTGGGTAACGCCCCTCCTGCCTTCCATGGTGCCGGGAGGGCCACCGCCCCGCACACGCCATTCCCGGCCTGCCTTGCGGCCCACGTGCCTCTCCCTCTGCACGAGGCTCGGGAGAAGTCTCGAATGTTCCCGGGAAAACCTGTGAAGGCGGCCTGGGGAACAGGCTACAGAATCCCCGCCCGGTCTCCTCCTCCAAACCGTCAAGGTCGTCAAAAACAAGGAAAGTCAGACACCGTCGCAGCCTCGAGGAGCCCAGGGAGACGTGACGACTAAATGTCACGCGGGACCCCGGAGCAGAAGAGGACATCAGGAGAAAGCATGGGAATCGGAAAGAGAAGTTCGTGCCTAACCCAGCACTGACGTGTCCGTGTCGGTCCGCCCAGAGCCAGGCGAGGCGTCAGCAGCAGGGCGGCCGTGCGGGGGGAGGGGAACCGTCTACACTGGCTGCGTGATTTTTCTGTAAATCTAAAACTTCTCCTGAAGAGAAAGTCTGTTTCTTTAAAATGAGGAAAGGGAGCGAGAGGACACAGAGGCCGCGGGAGGAGGGGGTGCAGCCGGGCGAGGGGGGCCCGGGGTGGGCAGATTGGAACTCGGGGGTCATCCATTCCTCTTGTCTATCTACCTCCTACTGTGGCCACCGGGGATACATCGGTGACCAAGAGGGACGAACTTCCTGCCCTCGTGCGGATGATACTCCATCGAGGAGGGGCCGACAGGAAACCCCAAAACAGCAGGGCACTGGGACAGACACCAGATGCACAGAGCAGGGAGCGGAGCCCCTGGGGAGGGGCAGTGAGGAGGGGACAGGAGCTGGGACCTCGGGGGTGAGGAGGACTAAGTCATGCACGGTGGGGACAGGATTTTAGGCGGCAGAAATGGCCTCTCCCATGGCAGCCCCCACAGTAGTTGCCAGCAACAACCGTCAAAAGCCGTTGCCTCCAGGAAGCCCTCCCCGACTGCACCAGGCCAGGCAAGTCTTTCTCATCTGGGAAATCCAGGATTCCCGCTACCGTCCCCTCGTGGCTCTCCCAGCAGTCACCGAGGCGTGAGTAGGTTTAGGCTGGTCTGTCACTCTGGGCTGTAAACTCACCAGCACGGGACCAGCTGTTTTCTGCATGGTACCCTCAGCACCCAGCACACTGCCTGGCACATAGTAGGTGCTCAAGAAACATCAGCTGAATGAACAAACAATGGGGCTGGGGGAGCCGGGAGGGTCGGGTGCGTCCGACAGTCGGGGAGACGTGGTCACAGACGCAGAGGCCGGAGCGCCACGAAGCCCACAGCCAAGGAGCGCGTCCTCTAGCAGCTGGGAAGGGAAGGAAACGTCTCTCCCGGAGCCCTGCAGGGGCCGCGGCCCTGACCCCGCTCCCGGTTTCCGCCCAGCGAAACCCATTTTGGTTTTGAACCCCGGAACTGTACGGTCACACATCTGTGCTGTCTCGAGCCACTAAGCGAGTGCCACTGTGCCACAGCAGCCACGGGGACCGGTACACCGAGGACACCCGGAGGGACAGGCGGCCAGGAAGAGTCATGGGCAGCGCCGGTCACAGGGAGAGAGAACACGCAGAGCCGCATGGCCCTGGTCCCAGTCCCCCCACCACGAGCCACGGTGGCCTCTCCAGGCTGCTGTGCCCTCCTGTGAAATGAGGGAGATGACACTGCTGTCCCTCAAGGTTATCGGGAGAGGACACGAGACCGTCGCTACGCCGTGGCCAGCACGGACCCGACACATAGAAAAATACCAGCTGTCCTCGTGTGAGAGGGAGGGAGGCCCGAGGTCAGGGGAGGTTCTGGACCAGGGAGGAGCAAAGCTGGTTCTGGGGGGCCTGGTGACCTCCCAGGGCACCATAAACTAAAATAAAATCTCAAGGCTCGCCCCCCACCGGCTGACTGAATGGACCCCCGCGTGGCCAACGGAATATCCTAAAACCAAATTCCCTGCCAGGAGGAGGGAGGTCAGACAGGCCTCACCGTGCCCCCCTCCCTGCTTGGGGACTTCCTTTGTAGCCCATTAACAGGCCTAAGGGGATGCAAGACGCACCTGCAGGTCCTCAATTTACACAACAAATCCATGTCCGGTGACTTATCTCTGATAACAGCGCCTTATGTTAAAATATTCCAAGCCTTTAGACAGAGCTTCCTGTCTTTAACCAATCACAAGCCAAAGAATCTTCAAACCCACCTATACCCTGTAAGCCCCCCAACTTCGAGATGGCCTACCTTTCCGGGCCAAACCAATGTCTGCCTCCCACGTATTGATTGATGACTTTGCCTGTAACCCCTGTCTCCCTGAAATGTATAAAACCAAACTATGACCCAGCCACAGTGAGTTGTGGTCCTTAAATTTGGCTCAGAATAAATCTCTTTAAAATTATTTTTATAGAGTTTGGCTTTTTTTCCATTGACACACCCTCTGGGGTGAGGGAGGGGAGGGGAGTCAGGGAAGAACATAGGTGGGCCAAAAACAGAGGCGGGGACCATGGAACCCCACAATACGGGGCCACGGGGGGGGGGCAGGCCCGGCCCGCAGGTAGGCGCGGTTGTGGCTGCCCCCTGCTCCGGCCTGCGCAGACCCCGCCGGGAGTCACAGTGCTGCTTGGGGCCTTGTCACCTCCGCTCCGATTCCCTTTTTATTTCAGAGACGGTAGGGGACGAGAAGAAAGGCCAGTGACCTGCCTTCCTGGCGACACCAAGTCAGCCCCCGACTGAGGCCTCTTGTCTTTGTTTAGTTCCGGCAAAGAGAAAACAATGTCTCGTGACCTCACGCACACCGTGCAAAAAGGGCTGTTATTACTCTCGAACCTGCTGTTTCTGGGACCTGAGTGGTTTTCAAACATACGCAAGGCACTCCCGGACCTCAGAGCCCCGCACCGGCGACATCTCCCACCGCGCAAAAACAAGGCTAGCGACTGCCCGGCGGGGCTGCAAAACACCCGATCGGGAAACCCGCGGTCTTCATGGCTGGTGGCTTTGGAAACAACCCGAGTGGTGTCACACACAGGGTGCGGTTTAACCCAACAGAAGCGGGGCGGGGGACACAGCCAGCAAAGTAGCAAGGGAGTTATTCAGGGTGGAAACGTTGTTAAGAGCTGTGGCATAGATCCTTAATGAGGAATAAAATCAGGTGCTGATATCCGGGGACCGTCTACTCCACGACAGGCTTCGCGACAACCCTGTTGGGTAGAGGCCCACGTCAGCCCCTTATAGAGACTCGGAGGGGAGAGTCCCTTGCCCAGGTCACACACTCGGGGCTGCAGGGCCAGGGCTGAGACCCAAGGAACTCCGACCCCCAGACACCCGCCCCTCACTCCCCGGTGCCGGGCGCTGCTCTGAGCACTTCGCATCTTTGAAGTCGCTTACTCCTTACAACTGCCCTGTGGGCATCAGCATCCCCTGTTTTACAGATGAGAAAGCTGAGGCACAGAGAGGTTAAGTAACTTGCTCAAGGTCACACAGCTTTGAATCGTGGACCCGGGGCTCAAACCCCGGCATGACCCTCCTTCTCTGCACCGCCTCTCTTTGCCTCCACGGCAGCACGTGGAGTTGACACATGTCGTTCTTATTGGCTGCCCAGCATGGGGACCCCACCCTGTGCCTGGAGAACCCCCATGTCGTCGGGCAGAGCACAGCTCTCGACAGAGAAGTGACGGCGTCACACTGGCTTTCCCAGCCTTCCTGGCAGGTGCCACTTGGCAAATGGTTTCTCCGACAAGCCCACAAACCCCTGACTTGGAGTCAGATGCTGAACACAAGGAGAAGCTGCACAGGGACCAGCCCGAGCCTGAGCCGTCCTCAGATGTGGCACCCTGGACACCCTCCCCAGCCCGGCCCTGCCCGGGGTCTGCACGCCTGAGCGTCCACACACAAGACTGTCCTCTGGCCCTGCCCCCACGTCCCAGACTGGCCGGGACCGTTGTAGACGCAGGTCCCCAGGGCGGGCCCTGCCCTCTCTGCCCCCCTCCCGCCATGCCGCCCTTTATGACGACGGCGTGTCACTGCCGAGGTCCCTAAGAACGCACCGGGAAATAATCCCAGCACGTGATCGGTGCTTACTCCTTTATCACCAACATCTTTGAACCATCCTTGCACACGTTCTTGGAAGAAAATAGATTGCTCCCATCCGCAGATCACACGGGACCTGATTTAACCTTTCGAGCAGCCAGGACACGCTGCCCAGACCGCCTTGGGCGTTGTTCCGAGAAGCTGTGACCCCCCCCCCCGAACCCCCCACCGGCTGGAGGGGGGGCCCGCCCCAGAAACCTCGCCTGCCCTGCGTGTTCCCTCTGTTCGGATCTGTTTCCCTCTTTGCTGGAAGGCAGTCTAATATCGCTCTCCTTCCCGACATCCGTGCTGTTTCTAGAAGCAACTCTGCCCCCCGGCCCCCCTTGGTTTACTGTGCTGCCGCGGCCTGCCCTGGACCGGCACATCCCATAGCCAAAATGTGTGCGGCTTGTCCTGAAAACGAGAATAAATAATTTACGAAATGTGGTTGGAGGGGCTTTATGCTCAGATGCGCTTGCTTGCAAAGTCCTGACCGGTCGGTGTGCACGCGGGCACGCGTGTGCGTTTGTGCACACGGCACGTTGGAGAGCGTGGGGGCGGGGAGAGCGGATGAGAAGATGTCATGATAAGCTAAGCGCCCCTCCCCCCACCGACAAGGCTGCGGGCCACTCACCTCCGTGAGCCGGATGTCCGCGGGGATCCGGTCTCCGATGGCGAGGGACACGACGTCTCCGGGCACCAGCTCCCGCGCCAGCACGTGCTGGAGTTTTCCTTCCCTGAGGCTGCACGCGGCGGGGCGGAGAGCAAAAGAGCGCACTGACGTTCCGCTCTCTCGCACTTTGACAGATGTGAGCGGGGAGAGTCAGACACAATTCCTCTTTCCATCATAAACCCACCCCGGGCCTTCGCGGTTCCATTACTGTTTACATTCACACATCCTGAAAGGCTTTTGGGGAAAGTGTGCACCTTCTGGGCGACATGGGGCCACCCCTGTTTTCCTGCCTGGGAACGGGCCGGGACCCACGCCCCCGGGGGCTTCTGTGGGTCTAGGGCGGCGGCTCTGAAGGCTCCCGAGGGGGCCGGCGGCGCCCCGTCCTCAGAGAACACGCCGCTCGGCTGCAGGACCCGTCTGGGGAAGCCGGGGGTGGCAGGGCCCTGTGGCAGCTGGAGGGAGCATCTCACGTGCCGAAGGGTCCCCTCCCCTCCCAGGGGCCACGGCCACCCGCCCTCGGACTGTGGCTGTGCTTCCCTGCAAGGGCTGGAACCCCACGTGCCCCGCTGACCCCTGCCCGTCTCCGGCCCCTTCGGTCCATCCTGCTCTCAGAGCCCAGATCAGATCACAGCTCCTCCCGCTCCAGACCCTACAGTGGCTTCCCACGACCTTGGATCCAAGCCCGAAGGCCTCGCCAGGGCCCTCCCACCTGAGCTGCCACCCGCCCTCCTCTGAACACACCCAGCCCCTCTGGTCTCGGGGTCTCTGCAGACCCTTGAATGCCGAAGCAGATGTTCCCATCTTCCTTGTTAACGGAACGTGATCTTGCTCAGGTACCCACCCTTCTTCCCGCAGCCACCTCCTCCAGGGAGTGAGTCACGCCTGGCTAAGACCCCTGCCTGTGACTGCCTTAGGCGTGGGCACGTAACGTAGCACTGGCCTATGACACACAAGTGGACGTTCGCTGGGGGCTCGTGGGAAAGGCTTCCTTACTCTGTGCATGCACACACACTCACACACACACCCATTCTGCGAGCCTTGCGTGTTTTGCTGTGATGCCTGGAGCTGTGGTAGCCATTTGGGGACCATAAGGGGAGCCAGCCAGAGGACAAAGCCAGCAAGCTGAAGGTGGCAGAGCAAAGAGTTAAAAGGACCAGGCCTTTGGTGTCATCTTGAACTAACTAACCCACTGCTCCTCACCCTGTGTCCTTGCTATGATACAATATAACTTTGTGTAGTTCGTACGGTTGAATTTTCTGTTTCTTGTAGCCAGGAGTGCCTGTAGAGACACACCTGCTGTTCCCTCAGCCCTGCCCATGGCTGGCTCCTGTTCCTCGGGCCTCGACTTAAATGTCACCTCTTCTTTAAATGTCAGACCAGGGCAGCCTCATCACCAGCTGTTTAGAGCTGTCCTCGCCCCCACCAGACACCATGACATCTCGGTGGGGCTTTTCCGTTTGTGTGTGGCTTTGGGTCTGGGGCTATTCTTTGGCTTCACCATGCCTGTGTGATTCCCAAAGCACCTCGTTTTTTACTTGCCCATCAGCTACCTCCCCCGGTAGGAACGAGAGCTCCCCGAAGCCCAGGGCCTTCGCGCTTGTTCCACCAGCGAGCGTAACCTCGGCTCTCTCCCCCAGGCACGCAGGAGGTAGGCGCTCAATAAGTGTTTGGTGACTGCGCCAAGGATGGGGGTCGCGGGTCAGGGCTCCGCATGGCAGGGCTCCCCCCAGCTTGTGAAACGGGTCTCGGAGACTCAGAGCCCGGGGCTTCGTGGCGTCAGGGAAACTGTCCCGCTGCCAGACGCTGCTGTTTGTGTGAATGAAGGTGTCTGTTAGAAGCGAGTTCTGGGGACGTCGATAATGCGTGTCATTCACCCGAAAGGCCAAGACTTGGTATTTAATCTTAAGATCGGATCGTTAAACCACACAAATCACGCACGCTTCCGTTTGCTCGCACGATGACATGGCACATCTAGACTCCTGACAGCCGCGTTCGCCCACCATCAAGCCCAGACGTTCTCACCGCTTCCAGCGGCCCTTCTAGAACTGGCTCACCCTCCCCGATGCTAGTCAATCCCATAGCATCCCTTTCTGTCCCTATTTTGTCATTCTGTGCCTTGCATTACACACACACACACACACACACACACACACACGCATGCACACAGGCATGCACACCTTGAGCGCTGATTGTTTAAGAGGTGGGGCTGTCTCTCACCCTCTCACTAGCACCTTCTGCTCCCGGCCCCGTGGCTCGGTTGTACCATGGGCCCAAATACACACTAGGCTCCCCCCACCAAACTATCCTCGAGAAAATAGAGCTGCCGTGTATCTAACCAGGGCCCCGCAGATCACGAGATCCCTTCTACTACTCTGAGCAGCAACGTGTATTTGGGACAGACACGTGAGCCGGAAATGATCTCAATCAATGTTGCTAACGGCAGGGGCGAGGGGGATTTTGGACTTTCTAAAATCATACCATTTTTTACAAGGAGAATAAACTTATGAACTACTGAAACACTCAAAACTAAATTCAGAATAAGTCATTTTCAGCCGGGCGCGGTGGCTCACGCCTGTAATCCGAGCACTCTGGGAGGCCGAGGCGGGAGGATGGCTCAAGGTCAGGAGTTCAAGAATAAGTCATTTTCCCCTCTGTGCCTGCCGGCTTCCTGTACCCGTGGCAACCACCCCTAAAAGAAGGGCCCTTACCAGCCTTCCAGCCCCACGCTGTCCAGCGCCGTGGTCACTGGGCCCACGTGCACGTTTAAATTAAGACTAAGTAAAATTAAGAACGCAGTTCCTCACTCGCCTTGGCCACCTTTGCAGTCCTCGGTAGCCACATGGGACTGGTGATGCTGTACCGGACAGGGCAGGTTGTAGAACATTTCCGGCAAGTTCTACCACACAGTGCTGCACGACACAGAAATGCCCATGTGGCACTGGAGGACATTTTTGGCTTTTCTTTTTCTGTTTTAAACATCTTTGGTAAGAACCGTGCCATACAAATGCGACGGTGGCGACGTCAGCACGGGAAAGAGCCTCTAACGGCTGCAGAACAAACACCCAGTGCTCGATCTCTCCACGCGCCCGGCTCTGCAGCGGCTGGTGAAAGCCCGATCTCATCCCTTTCTGATTTCACCCTCTGAGAATCCAAAGAAACCTCTGGACGCTCTCCCTAGAACAAATGCACGCGGTTTGAAGACTATCTCACAGGCTTCGCGGGCCACGCCCTCCTCTCAAAGCCACTCCGCCGTCCATGGCCCCCAGGCTAGGTACCCTGATCTGGACGCCGATGATAGAGTTGAGACCCAGAGAGGGTGTGGGACACGCCCAAAGACACACAGCAATCTGTTGGCAAGGTGGACAGGTCTGATAACTTCCAGTAAGGTGCCATATAGAAAGGATGCGACGTTTGCTAGACATTCGCCAGACTCACCGGCTTCTCTAACGAACCAAAAAGTCCCAAGGAGGCGCCGACTTACCAGTTGCATTCCGGAGGCACCAGCTTCGTCAGCTCTTCCAGAGATTTCTCCGACCTGTACTCCTGGCGGGAAGCACATCAGACACGCCGTTCAAAGGTGGGAACTCCGTGACGCTGTCTTCCCACCCAGGCCACCCCGCCGGGGACCTCAGGAAACACTCACCTGGATGAAGGCGACGGTGACCACGATGAGCACGGCCTAGGGAGCAAACGGGAGCAGGGTGTGAGCACCGAGGCTCGAGGGGAGAGAGCTCGGGGCCACAGCGGGGGGCGGGAGGGCGCCACGGCGC
>VBSM01000949.1:21254947-21288784 GCA_008086735.1 Cheirogaleus medius | reverse complement strand
TGTTTTCCTCGCATAATGACAACAAGCAGAGATTCAGCCGGCCCCCTGCAGCCCCGCCTGGAGCCGCGCGCCGCTCCCGACACACTCACCACGGCGATGCTGATGGCGTCCTCGTACTCCCTGGTGAGGACGCTCACCAAGGCAGAGCCCAGCAGCAGCAGGATCAGGGGGTTCTTAAACTGGAAGAGGAAACACAGGCCGGTGTGTTCTTTAGTTATTGTTTTACGCATCTGCCCCTTCATTTCACAGAGATGCTTCGTGGTGGCTCATGTTACAGAGAGTTGAAAGGAAACACAAACACATAAAAACAGGACCAGAGAGGGCAGACCAAAGATCAGCATCAGGGAGAGAGTTAAAATATCAATAAGCGAGTCATCGTTGTTTAAAACAGGGCTGTGCATTGGGCTCTGAGCTTCCCGGCAGCCAATGCAGAGGGGGAAATGTGATCAAACGTGTGATTCATGCTGCTCATGAAAACCAGCCCGTCAGTGTCATGCGGCGGGATGCACGAAGGGATTTCACAGACAGACAGACAGACACGCCCACTCCTCCCAGAATTGCCATGTTTTATCTCCTCTGAATGGGGGACAGGGCCTTTCTGGTCCGCTCACCAGGGGCCCTGAGTGTGCCACAGCAACTGTTTTGACTCTTTAAGACTGAGCAGCCCAAAGACATTTGTCGTCTTAGCTACAATTCTATCAAGTGCTTGTCTCTGTCAACTGCTACAACGTAATCTGCCCGAGGACAGAGACCACCCTGGTGTCCCCAGCCCTCCTGGGACCTAGAACCTGGCTCGGAACATTGTGGGGACCTGGTGGGGCAAGACCAAGACTGAGAGGCAGGGCCAATGCTGCTGTCTTGATGGGGACAGTGTCAGGACGACCCCTGGGAGGGTCATCGGTGGCAGACTTGTGGGCAGAGCAGCACCGTGGGATGGGCGTGGTCTCACCCTCAACCACTGCAGCGTGGGCCTGGAGGGGTGGCCTTGAACTCAGGGCTGCCTCACACGTGCTTATGCGCAGGTCTGAGCACGTGGCGCGGTGGGGGGAGCTCAGGAATCCGGCGGGCTCTGCCCGTCCCCCCCATTATCTCACCCAGAAACCTCACGCAGACCCCTGCCTTCTCCCGCCCCGGCTCCCTCCTGGCTCATGGGAGCACTCGGCGTGGCCACAAGAGCACAGTGGCTGCCCGGTGGGAAGCCGCAGCCACGACGAGCTCCAGACCCGTCCCGGAAGGCACTCGGTAGACCTGGTTGGATGGAGGAGCCGTGGCCACTCGAGTTCCAGAAAACGGCCCCTGTGTCGGGGCTCTTGATCCAACAGCTGCTCTGTGGGGACATTTTCCCGCCTGTCCTTGCCAGGGCCGGGCCGGAGGGGAAGGGGGCCACCACGCTTCCAGGGAGAACCACAGCCCGAAGCCAGCTTGCCCGCTGCGTCCTGGCGCTAGGGTCTGAGACACTCAGGGTGGGGACTGACCCGCAGGCCTGTAGATGCCCCCTGTGCCCCCAAAACTGGAGACCTGCGCTGGCGTTCCCAGGACAGACCACGTGCAATAAGCTACAGGCTTCTCCGCACCGGCGATGCCTTCAATGTGCAAATAAACCGCCCACTAATTGTGTGGCCTCCATAAACTGTTCCATGGGCACGAATTCACAGATCAGAAAAGGAGCTTAGAATGAGACAGTCTGAGGGACACACCATCCAAAAGCAACGAGTGGGCTTGTTCAGACCCGGGTTCAAACAGGCCAAGCGTGCAGAGCCGTCTGTGACGGTACTGGCAAAGCGCTGACGGTGTCACGGGGATCCGGGCATCCCAGGGCCGGAGAAAGGAAACTGTTCTCTCACAGTGGAGATGCGCACGGGTGTGTAACTGCTAAAATGACTCAGCGCCTAGGATTTGATCCCCCGCCGCAGAGAAAAAAGTAGGGCAGCAAAAAACGTGGCAAAACGGGTTGATAATTATTGAAGCGAGGTGATGGGTACGTGGACGTCATTATGTTATTCTCTCTCCTTGTGAATATTTTTGAAATTTTCCCTAATAAAGGGTTGAAAAAAGGGACTGGTTTAGAGAGGAAGTCCCAATTTTGGTTCCGTGAGCGCCTGGTGACAGGTAGGTGGGGGCAGCTGGATGCGGGGGAAGGGGCTCCTGGTGGTTGCCACCGTCCTTGGGGTTCATTGGCTTGTAGACACATCCCTCCGATGGCTGCCTGTCCTCACGTGCACTGCTGTATGTGTGTGCATGTGTGCACATGTGTGCGTGTGCATGTGTGTATGTGTGCATGTGCACGTGTGTGCGTGCGTGCGTGTGTGCATGTGTGTGCGCACACCTGTCTGGGCGTCTTCTAAGGACCCCAGGCATGGGATTTAGCCCCCACGCCCCCCGAATCCAGCATGACCTCGTCTTAACTAATCTCATTTGCAAAGACTTTATTCTCAAATAAAGTCACACTGTGAGGTTCCGGGTGGACATGGATTTGGCGGGGACACCGTTCAGCCCAGTACAGGGAGGAAAAGGCGCCACAAGGAGGGCTGTGATTGATCCCTGAATCGACCAATCCAGGAAGCTTCAAACACAGAGCCAACAGGAAGGCAGCACAAGCCGGTGCAGCCCGGGAGCCAGAGGAGGAGAGGGGCTGCCAGGGATGGGATGGGGGCCCAAGGTGTGCAAAGGGCCAGGCCAAGGGAAACCGAGGCAACCTAAACGCCCTCAGGTATCTGGAAAATTCTGGGCCTTTCTGAACCGGTCTTGGGATAGTGGTGGGGCTTCCAACTTCTAACTGGAACTGGAAGCCCTGTCTATTTCAATTTTTTTCTTTCCTCTTCCTAACGCCTTCTGGGCACGTCACTTGCGTGCCATCCAGCCAGCACCACGCCAGCGCCGATGGCGGCAGCTAACAGGGCGGGGGCCCTGGAGCCAGCTCCCTGGATGTGCTTGTCAGCGCTGCGACTCACTGCTACGCGACTGTGGGCTCAGGTTGCAGGTAAACTCTAGGATGCCCAGTTAAATTTGAATTTCAGATAAACAAAACTTAAAAAAAATTAGTGTAAGGATGTTCACTGCAATATTTGGTACGTATGTATGCTAGAATTATCTCATTTATGTATCTGAAATTCAAATTTAAAAGGGAATCTTGTGGGGGTTTTTTTGTTTTGTTTTTTTGCTGAACCTGGCAGCCCTACAAACCCTGGGGAAATCTTTCAACCTCTCTGCACTTCACCCTCCTCATCTGCAAAACCAGGATTAGCAGGAGGATTATGCAGACGAATGCCTGTTTACTGACTGGTTCACTTAACCTGGTACCTGGCACGTGGTGGGCCCTCCAGGAACGCAACCGCTACCATTCACGATCGCGGCTGCCGGGGCAGTTAGCGTCTACGCATGGCCCCTAGGCCTGCTAAGAGCAGCCTGAAAGGGGAGTGACCTGTCCCTGTCCAAGGACACCCCCAATCGATATTTCAATGATACACGGCTGCCCCACCGTCCCTGGCTCGCGCTTGTTAACGCAAAGAACGACACCTGTGGTCCTACCTGATCGAGGTATTTCTTCCACATAGGTTCGGTGTTGTCGGCAACAAACTCATTCCAGCCGTGCACCAGCCTGCGCTGCGTCACCGCGAACTCCGACAGCCCGGTGTGCAGGTCCACCTGCGGGGACACAGCCAAGCACAAGGTCACGGGCCCAACGAGGGCCGAGAAGCCCAAGTCACAGATTCCCACGCTCGAATCCAGCTGCTTCCGGGACGTGCTAGAAACACGGGCTTGCCCACAAGGGTGAGGGGACCCCACGCGCCAAGACCCCATGTGTCAAGACCCCACGCGGAGGGTGCAGAGACGGAAGGAAGAGGCACAGCTCGATCCCCATCCCTGCCCTCTAATTACAGCAGAAAAGATGGCCCTGGGCCCCAGTTTCAACAGATGGAACTACAGCATGGAGTTCCAGAAATGCAGAAACATGTATTTTCTTCTTTAAAAAAAAACAAAACAGGCCTTGGGACTGCGGAATGGCACAGCTGCTGTGGGAAATAGTAAGGCAGCTCCTCAAAAAATTACAGATAGAATTATTCTGTGATCGGCATTGCCACCTTTGGGTACAGGACCAAAAGAATCGAAAGCGAATTTTAAAGAGACGTTGGCACACCCGTGTTGGTGACAGCCTTGCGCACAGCAGCCAAGTGGTGGAGGCAGCCCGGTGGCAGAGATGAATGAACAAATGAAACGTGGGACAGACAGACAAGCAAGTGTTATTCAGCTTTAAAATGCGGAAATTCTGGCACAGGCGACAACACAGGTGAGCCTTAAAGTCACACCTTGAGGTTGAAGTGAAATCAGCCAACCACAAAAAGACAAAGTCTATACGACCCCACTTAATACTCGGTCCCCAGTGGGGTCCAATTCCCAGAGACAGAAAGTAGAATGACAGATGTCAGGGGCCAGGGAGGGGGAACGGGGAGTTAGTATTTAACGGGGACAGAGGTTCAGTTTTGTGGGATGCAAAAGAATTCTGGAAACGGGTAATGCTGATGGTTGCACGACAATGTGAGTGTACGTCACACCACCAAAACGTACACCTAAAATGATCAAGATGGTAAATTTTATGGGGTTTATCTTTCCACAATCAAAAAAAATTTTTTTTGAGACAGAGTCTCACTGTGTTGCCTGGGCTAGAGTGCCATGGCGTCAGCCTAGCTCACAGCAACCTCAACTCCTGGGCTCAAGTGATCCTCCTGCCTCAGCCTCCCGAGTAGCTGGGACTACAGGCATGCACCACCATGCCCAGCTAATTTTTTCTATATATTTTTAGTTGGTCAATTAATTTCTTTCTATTTTTAGTAGAGACGGGGTCTCGCTCTTGCTCAGGCTGGTTTCAAACTCCTGACCTTGAGCCATCCTCCCGCCTCGGCCTCCCAGAGAGCTAGGATTACAGGTGTGAGCCACCGTGCCCGGCCAAAAATATATATATTTTTAAAAAACACACACATGAAGTCCTGTCCTAGGAAACAATAGTAGTGAAAACTATTACATTGTACATTCGTTGTGCCAGACACCATTCCAAGCTTGTTCCATAAACAAATTCATTAAGTATATAATTTGAGCCAATAATAATGGAAGGAAACTTTGTTGTTCTGGTCACAACAAAGGTGCCCTTGTTTTTAAAAGGTCAACAACAAGGGAGCTGTACTTGCTGGTAGAGGTGACAAGGAAAGCTGAATTAACTCCTAGATTCTTTTGAACAGGGGAAAAAAATCCAGCTCATTTTCTTGGTCGGGAAAATGTTCAGGCAGTGAAAAAACATTCTCTCCCCTTCTCCAAATAAAAATAAGTAGACCTTGAATTTAAATAGACTTCTGGATTATTCTCAAGAAAAGACAGGCATGAATCATCGACTTGCAACTTCCTTGAAATTGGAGGATGTGCCCTGTGCTGGTGGACTTGTTTGCTCTGCCAGAGTGTGGCGTGTCGCGAGTGTGTGCACGCACGCCGGGCGGCAGCGTGTTCGCTCAGTTTTCTCGGTAAAGAAAATTAAAGGATTCAACAAGCAGGCTGCGCTGCGTCTAATCCAGGGCTGGGCCACTTCCTAACTGTGTGGGTCTCACCTTCTCTGTGCCTCTGTGTGTGTTTGCCGACACGTGGGAGCTTTAAGAGAAAGGAATTGTCTAGAAGGACGCCTGCCTGTCTCCCCCCAAGGGCTTAACTCGGGTGAGCTCTGCCCACAGTAGTGTGGATGTTCTCCCTGGGAGATCAGAGCCATTCCACATATTTCCAACACCGATGATAGAAATGTATCACAACACAGCATTTCAAAGCCATCTTCAGGGCTTTCTGTGGCTTTCTTTTCAATCTAAAAATCTTTTAGTAGTTGGCATCAGACACGAATTCGGATCTTACACAGAGTGCTTCAGCCAAATCCTCCTTGTGACATTTGCATGCTTCCTTGGGCGGCAGAGCTGCCACCTTCTTCTCCTTTTCGATGGCTTTGAGCTCGTGTTGTTCATCGATCTGGGGAAAGAACAGGACTGTTGTTAAGCAGGTTGAGGGTTTTTTTTACTGATGCATCTTTTTAAAGCATAACACACACGTAGAAAACATGCCCAAGTGTGCAACTCACACCACAGCCTATTCAACCAGCCTCCAAATCAAGAAACAGACATCACTTTTCCCCAGATACTCGCTGTGCTACCCGCCAACCTGAAGGCTAACCGATTCCTAACACTAGAGGTTAGGTTTGCCGGGGTTCGAACTTTATAGAAATGGTGACACGCAATACACACGCCTTCACGTCTGATTTCTTTCACTCGACGTTGGTAGCGAGGTTCATGCACGATGTTGCACGTGGCAATGGCTCACCAATTTCCCTGGCTCAGTATTCCACCGTATGCATGTTTCATAATCGACGGATCCGTTCTACTGTTGATGGCTATTTGGGCTATTTCCAGCTAGTGGCTAGAAATTTGAATTTAAATAGACTTTTAAGCAAACTCATTTAATGGAATTGGAACTCTCAAGATGACAGAGTAGGGCCACGGTACACGTATTGAGAACTCTGAACCTTGAACTTCTGGGACACTCAGTCAAGTACAGACCATGTTTTAGAGAGCGCCTCCTGCTGATGACAGGTTGTATTGCAGCCTGGTTCTATGAGACATTTTTAAATATTCTAAGAAAAGTGTGGGGGACACAGCCGAGTGCTGGGAGTCTGGGGGTGCTGTGCCGAGACCCGCTTCTTCCTGGGAAGAGGCCACGTGGAGGCTCTGGGAGGCTGTGCTAACACAGAGGACACCCCAGAGTCAGGAAGATGCTAGATGCTTTTGCAAAGTTATTCCTAGTATTGTGATACCTAAGACACGATAGTCATCTTTTCCTTTCCCAGCAGGTGTGTGGGAACTTGGAAGGAGGGAGGGGGAGACATATTGACCAACTTCTTCCTTTCGCTGGAATAGAGATTGCAAATCCCTCTCTCCCCTCTTGCCAGCGCCCTCCCCAAGCCCAGTGATCTCCCCAGAGCCCGTTTGTTAGCGGAGCTCTGCCAGGGCCACCTGGGCTTCCTGGGCTGCTGCTCCCGTGTGCCGACGCCCAGGTAATCACACGGACCAGTCGACAGGCTCATCCGCCCATTTCCAACTTTCCTTAAGTCCAGGTTACGTACACAATAGGATGGATTTTCTCTTCCATCCTCAAGATCAGGTTCCATTGTAGCAAATACGTGCTCCCTCCTCTCCCACACCGCCGGGGGAGGCGGTCCCGGGGGTCCAGCACCTGCTCCCCGGCGGGTCTTGGTCTTGCCGTGACTACACCCGAGTCCCTTTCCACAGAGCACCTCAGGTGACCCTGAAGCGTGTGAATCCAGTCGCGACACCCCCCGCCATGCTTGGAAACACTTGGATAGACTCCAGTTGCTCTCAGGATAAAACCCCAAACACCTCTGATGGGACCACAGCAGACTCCACCCCGCAATTGTCCTCCCTGACACCTCTGTCCTCCTTACCAGAATCCTGGCTTAGTTTGGGGCAGCAGCTTACTTAGCTAAAAATCTATTTATTCCCTGGGCCCACGAGACACAACGATGCCACTGGAGGGGTCCCGTGTCCCCCAGGAATGGGCCACTGCATTGCCCATCCCCCTCTCCATCTGTCGGCACAAACACGGCGCGAGTTCCGAGGGCAGGAGCCCACGTCCTCAGTTACCCTCCTCCGTGGGAGACCCGACGGCACATCTGCGCGGCCGCCACGCCACCCTTCAGACAGGGGTTCTCGACCAGCGGAGATTTTCCCCACGGGAGACCTGGCAACGTCTGAAATGTTTTTTATTGTCCTACCTGGGGGGTGGGTGCTACGGGTGTCTAGGGGGTGGAGGCCGGGGGTGCTGCAGAGCCTCCACAATGCACAGAGCAGCCTTCCCCACCCCCCAAGAATGATCTGGTACAAAATGCCAGTAGTGCTGGGGGTTGGGAACCCCGTTCAAAGGCAGACAAGTCACTCTGTCTTGATGTCTGCCCAGACCGCATCGCTGAGCCGCGTCTGGACTCCTTCCCACATGCGCGCAGTTGCCAGCACCGGGCTCCCGAGTCTGCCACGACCCACAGCTGGGGAGGCAGGGACCCGGGTCAGGCGCGTGGGGCTGCTCGGTGAGCGTCTGACTCCGAGCCAAGGACACCGGTTGAGAGGCCCCCATGGCTCCATGGGAGGAGCAGCTGCAGGCACAGCCTCAGTTTACCCTCATCATCAGTACTGCCCCGAGCCAGTCCCGCTCCGCTTGCTGGTGGGGCGTCTCAGCAAGTGACAATCTGTGACTGCTGAGTGGACTCACCTGTACAAAGGGATGACCCTCGTCATCCCTCGCCACACTTTTGTAGAACTAAGCGAGCTCATGCATGGTGAGGGCCTGATGTCTTGCCAGACCCACTGTGCGCGCCCAGGACGTGCCGGCTTGAGCCCCGTCTCTGGCACTTGATTGGAAGTGCAGGGACTGGTGGCACGGGGTGGTGGCATCCCTTGGGTGGCCCAGCCATGTTTAAGAAACTCAAGAGCAGGAAGCCACACAGTGCAGTGAAAAGAACACAGAGGCTAGAATCCCACATCCTGGTCTCAAACCCTGTCCCCTCACTCACCAGTCCTGTGACTGGGGATGGAACCTGTGTGTCACTGGGGAGTTCTGAAGATTTTTTCTAAAAGGCCAGCCCTGGCCATGCGCAGTGGCTCACGCCTGTGATCCCAGCACTTTGGGAGGCCAAGAGGGGAGGATCAATTGAGGCCAGGAGTTCGAGACCAGTTTGAGGAGCTTCGTGAGACCCCATCTCTACAACACATAAAATTAGCCACAAGCCTAGCTACTCAGGAGGCTGAGGCAGGAGGATCGTTGGAGCCCAGGAGTTTGAGGCTGCTGTGAGCTATGATGATGCCTCTGCACTCCAGCCTGGGAGACAGAGCAAGACTCTGTCTTAAAAAAAAAGGTTAATACAGGTAAGAGGCAGTGGCAGGCACTGTGCAGACGAGGCGTGGAGGGGGAGGGCTTGGCTGGGCAGACCCGCCCCCCACCCCCCGTGATCTGTGACTGCAGGGCAGAGTCTGGAGCCCAAAGCGGGAGGACTGGCCTCCAGCCTCCCTCTGTGAGCAAAAGCCACGTACTCTCCTAGGTACGTGACCAGGGAACTGAAAGCAGGGCCTCGATTAACACAGGTTCACGACTGTTCACAGCAGCACAAAACTCACAAGAGCCAAAAGGCAGGAACTTCCCAAATGCCCATGGATGGATGGCAGATGAACAGCCTGAGCTCTACCCACGCTGCAGAGTAGTATTCAGCCTTGAAAAAGAACGAAGTGCTGATGTGGTTAAATTGCGTTCTCCCCCAGAAGTTTGAAGTCCCCGGGACCTCAGAGTGTGACATTATTTAGAAATAAGGTCTTTACAGGAGGAATCAAGCTGAGATGAGTCATTAGGATGGGCTGCAATCCCATAGGAGTGGCGTCCTTATAAAAAGGAGAAATTTGTCACCGAGACAGACGCGCACACAGGGAAGACAATGTGGGGAAAGGTAGGGAGGCCACACGATGACCGAGGCAGAGACGGCAGCGATGTGGCCACACCCCAAGGAACACCCGGACCGCCGCAAGGCCGCGTGCTAAGAGACAGGCACGGAACACGCCGCCCGGAGCCTCAAAGACAGCAGGGCCTTGCGCCACCTTGACTTTGAACTTGGAGCTTCCAGAACTGGGAGATGACAAATGTCTGTGGTTTTAAGCCACTATTTGGTGGTACTTTGTTACAATAAGTAACACAGAACTGGCAACAGTTTCTTCCTGTGTGAGTTTCCTAGGGCTGCTCGGGTCAGTTTCCAGCGCTGTAACAAAGTATCACAAGCTGCGGGCCTGGAACAACAGACATTTGTCTGCTCACAGTTCTGGAAGCCAGAGCTCCGAAATGCAGGCACCGGCAGGCCCTGCTCGCTCGGGAGGACCCGTCCTCGCCTCTCCGCTTTCTGGTGGATGGCGACAGTCCTCGGCACTCCTGGCTCGTGGATGCACCAGGCCAGTCTCGGCCTCCGTCAGCACGTGGCCATGTGCCCCGCGTGTCTTCTGTCTGCTCTTTCCATAACAACCCCGTCCCTGGATGAGGGTCTGCTGTAACCCAGCCTGACTTCATTTTAACTGGACTGCATGTATCAAGACCCTACTGCCAAACAGGGCTGCGTGTGCGGGGAGCAGGGGTTAGGGATGCAACATATGTTTTTAGGGAGACACCGCTTGACCCGTGACAGGTGTTTGTGCACCTACAGAAGGAGGAGAGATGAGGGTAGTTGCCCCAGGGCTGTGGGACTGCAGCTCAGAGAGCCGCGGCTTGTTGTTATCTTATAGACATCTGTCCACCTCTCTTCGCAGTTTGTCCCTTTGGTAAAGAGGGTGGCACGTCCTGATTAAGGTCACATGCCCTCTCCAGCATCCCTAATTCTCTCTTTCGGGCAAACCTGATTTGGGCGGAACCCTCTTTCTCCTCTCTCTCTCCTTTGTGCTTCTCCCTCTCTCTTTAGTTTTTTATATTAAGGTGAAATTCACACAACATAAAATCAACTATTTTGAAGTAGACAATTCGGTGCATTTAGTCCCTTCGCAATGTCGTGCAACCAGCACCTCTGACTCATTCCAAGACACTTTTCCACCCCAAAAAGAAATCCCAGGCCCAGGAAGCCGTCACCCCATGCCCTCTCCCCCGGCCCCCGGCGACAACCCATCTGCATTCTGTCTCTACGGAGTTACCTGCCCTGCACCTTTCGTACAAACGGAATCGCGCACCCGTGGCCTTTTGTGTCTGTGCGCCTCCCCGTGACCCCGAACGTGGTTGCCTGCTGCAGTCAGACCCTGCTGGTGTGTCCGGCTGGCAATGGTGAGCAGGGCCGTCCTTGGCCCCCAGGGAAATAGTCCAGAAGGATTTAGGGCGGTTTCACTGAGCAAACACGGCCCAGGGCTGAAACGGAACATACTGGAAGCTCCCGAGGAAACCACGCAGGGCAAACGTGGCCCTTGCTGACAGACGAGCCGGCCGGCCAAGCGAGCCGCGAGCTCACTGCAGACGGAGCGAGTGAGCACGTGGCGCCTCCGGGCGGACAGCCTCCCTCCCCCAGCCCAGCCCCGGCCAGCCCAGGGATTCGACCGTGTCAAATGCGTCTTGACTCAGACCCTGACAATCTCTTCCCTGTTCCACGGCTTACGCAGACATGCATTTCTCCAACATCCATTTGTCCAACACCTACCCCGTGCCTCAGTTTCCTCCTCTAGAAAGGGGAGGTTTGAACAGGGACTCCACGAGGCTGCCACGGGACGGAGGAAGTAATGGCCGAGAAGCCCTGAGTGTGCCCGGCTCCAGGAAACGCCGAGTGCACGTGAGCCGTGGGGTGGGGGAGACGACCGGTGAGGGCACAGCAGGGTCCTCATCCTCAGAGGCTCAGAGAACACTGGGGGCCCCGAGGGGGCTGCGGGTTTAGCAAACACAGTGCAGGACGCTCCATATAACTCCAGATAAACAGCGAGCGATTTTCCAGTGTACACGTGTGCCGGATACCACATGGGACGTGTGGACACTACAAAATTGTTTATCTGAACCTCAAATGTGACTGGGTATCCCGTGTCCACCTGACAATGCCAGGCCCCCGCTGGGTACACCTGACTCTGAAGGAGACGGGGCCCCCGAGTCGGACCGCAGGGGCTCGGGAAGGCAGTCAGGAGCCGTGAGCACACGGTCTTGGGAAAGGTGTTGCAGTGAGGTCCCCGGGGCAGTGGAGAGGGGTCCTTCTGGGCCTTAGAAGAAGGGCATGAAGGTGTCTGGAAGAGCAAGCAAATGGCTCATTTGGGAACTCCAAGCGCGCTGGGCTGCGGAGGGCACCTGGGGGTTTCAGAGGACGAGATGAGGCAGAGAGAAAGCTGGGGGCCCAGTGAACCGCAGAGCCCTGACTCTTTGAGAATTTCATAATACAGGGGCCATGCAATTATCAGGACCAATGCAACAGAAGACAGACAATACAATCAGGAGGGCTTCATGGAGGTGGCGGCATTTTAGACATGCGGGCAGAGGAGCCCCACTCTAGGCAAAGACCTTCTTTTTTTCCGAGACTCCTCTGTTGGTTTTTCCCAAGGCACATGTCTGCGAATGGCCCAGTGGTCCTCAGGCCAGTATCACCTGGAACCCGTTACAGATGCCTGTCCCATCCTGGACCTGTCACATCAGAGGCGCTGGGGGTGGGCCAGCAACCTGCGTTTCGGCGAGGTTTCCAGGGGACTCTGACATTCCAAAGTTGCCACTGGTTCCCTGTAAAAATACACGTGCCGAGGCCTATCCCCAGATCAGCTGAGACGTGGGGCCCAGCCCTCAGGGTTTCTAAAAGCCCCCGGGGGGTTCCAACACGCATGTAGCCTGGCCGTGAGGACGGCTGGACGATGTGCTCAAAGACAGACCCAAAGGGGTCGTGTTCTTGAGCGGCTGCCGTTTTGGAGAAAAGGCCGTGAGATTCGTTTACGTTTCTCCACGAATAACCACGATCCTTTCTCTTTTGTTGCCAGGCGTATCCCAAGTGCCGCCGCACGGATGTGCCGCAGCTTTTTTAAACTATGCGCGTGTGGCTGGCACGTGGGCTGTGCCCAGCGTGGGCTGCTACAAACGGCACCGCTGCGACCATTCACGCGCAAGTCACCCGGTCGCCGCGAGCCCTCGGATGTGCCCAGGGCGGAACCGATGGCTGAAGAGCGCGCACGCGTTCCGCTATAGGGGACGCTTTCCCAGGTGGAGGCGCCGTGAACAGAAGCTTGAGAAGGAAAGAAAAAGAGGTGCATGATGCTGTAAGCCAGCCTACGTGTAACACGAAGAAAAACAAGGCGCGTTCGCTCGCCTGTGCGCGGCACCCCTCTGGCAGAACCCTCAAGGCAGGGGGGCTCGGGTTGCCTCCAGGTTGGGACGCAGCGGCTGCAAGACAGAGACGGGGGGCTCGTACCGGACACCCCTGGTACCTTCCTGAATCCTGAACAAGCGCGAACTGCGGATTCAAGGTGGGAAAACGAGTCCTAAGCAAGGCTTGGGACAGAGCCCAGAGGCGGGGGGGAAGGGGGGCTTCTCCATGAGCTCAATGCTGGGAGAATGGGGCCAGGGGACAGGGGAGAGGAGGAAAGCCCTCCAGGCAAGGGAACAGAGCGTACAAAGGATGTGACCGGAGGGGACGGGCTTGTTCGAGGAACTGAGCGAGCCGTGAGGAGCCTGCGATTCCGGGCAACCCCGGCAGGTGACTCACAGGTGCCAGCAGAGCTTCGGAGCACGTGGGACGAAAGGGGGAAGAACATTGTGACGAACGTGGAAGGGCCTGCCCAGTATTTCCTAGTGTTGGGGGAGGGTCGGGGGGACCCTAAATGCAGCCAACAAGGTAGAGGGACCTTCACCAAGCCCTGAGTCTGTCTGATCTGGGGTCTACTTCTGGCTCCCCACCTCCCCCCGCGTGACCCTCAGCAGGTCCCTCGACCCTTCTGAGTCTCAGTTTCTTTCTCTGCGAAATGGGACTAATGATACCGCACGCCGAGCAATGCTGTGAGGAGGGTCCTTAAATTTCTGCCTCAGGTCCAGAGGGGTTTCAGAGGCATGTTCCAGTCCCCAAAGTTATATCTGGGTAGTGTGTGTGCGTGCGCGCACACGTATGTGCACATGCATGTTTGGCGGTAGAGCAGCCCCAGAGAGCAAAGAACTAGCGACAGGATGCAGTGAGACACGTGGGTGGGTGACTTGCTCAGAGGGGGCCAAGAGGAGACACTGCGCAGGGGGGCGGCCGATGTACTCGGGGCCCAGCAGGGCGCTGGCGAGGCGGGGAGGCTGGGCACACGCGGCCCTTGTGCAGTAAGGAAGCACGAGACGTTAACGCGAGCCGGCGTTCCCGCCGCGGGTGGAGGGGGCTACGGAGACACACAGCGCTGGCCTGAGCCTGTGGCCTTTACTGGGCTGGAATCTACGGAGACGTCTAGACAGACATAAACCGAATACAGATCCGACAGCGTAGACACCCCCGCGCCCCCGCCTCTGCGCCCTGGGAACAATGAGCGCCCGGTGCCAGATCTCGATTCCGACACTCGATCCTTCCAGCGAAGACGGCCGAGGGGCCTGGGAGAGCCGGCCGGGTCCAGGTGTGGCAGGTACAACGTGAGACTGTGGTTTCTCGTTATGCCAGAACACAGGGACGTGCCAAAGGGCGATGCAAAAATGTCAACAGGACACAGAAGCCACCGTGGAGAGGCTCCCGTTGGCCACATCCGAGCAATCTGAGCATCAGAATAAATATTGATATTAACAATCTTAACACATAAGCCAAACAGGAATCCACGCGTGCTGATGTGAATAAGTCCACGGGGGACGAGGAAGCCCGTCCTGGGGACAGAACACGGTAACTGAGGAAGGAAGGGGGGAATCGGAAAATCACCTTCTATTCTAGCAAACGCTGTGCTAGCAATTGACGCAGGCCCGGCTCCGGCTCCGGCTCCCCTGCGGGCTCCTGCGGCCCTCCCTTGAGGCGGCCTTTGTGGCCTGACCGTGCGGCCCAGGGAAAGCGGCAGCTCTTCCTCCTGCCGTGGGAGGAAGCCAGGGCAGTCACTGCCAGAGTCAGCCTCTGCCCCTGACCGCAGCACATCAGCCGCCGCCAGGAGGAACCCGGGTGCCGCTGTGGCCCAGGCCCGACCCGAGAGGCTGCAGAGGGAAGGGGGTTGCGGGGGATGCGGGTCAGATCAACACGGCCATTCCTAAGAGGCAGGGCAGCTATTTGCAAAGAATGCGTGTGAAACAGTAATGTCAGCTAGGAGAATGGCGGCCGGGTCTCCAATTCCCGGCACAGCGTGCAACCCTGGGCAAGTCACTTCACTTGCCAAGCCTCAGGTTTCTGCAGGGATTTTTGTAAGGATTCAAAATAATGTGGGGTATCCACAGATGTTCATTATAACATTGCTCTAAACATTGAAAAAGGAAACCAACTAAATGTCCCTCATCGGGAAATGGGTTAGGTACAAATGCCTACGCTGCCCTTAAAGACGAACGGGCTTCATCTACATACACGCCAGGGACATGGGGACAGGCACAGAAGAGTGTGTGCAGCATGACCCTGTGTAGGAGAAAAGACACGTAGGTAGCTGTATAATAATAATTACTCATAATTAATAATTACATAATGAAAATTACTGTGACCAGGTGCCACCCTAAATGCTTCATCCACATTGAATCACTGAATCATTCCAGCTCACAACAGTCCTCTGATGTGCAGACAGTTACTACCCCATTGTACAGAAGAGAAAACAGAGGCGGGAAAAAAAATGAAGGAATTTGCCTGTGGTCTTACACGGCTGCCAAGTGGCAGACCCGGAATGTGCCCCCAGGCAGCCGGGGTGTCGTGTGAGTGCTCTTCTCTTAACCACGATCCCACGGCCTCTCTAGAACAGCCCAGCAAACAGTAATCTGGTTGCCGCAAACTGATGAGAAGCAAACGCTACCTCCCCTCCTGCTCTCGCCCCCATGCCCCGGCCAAGGAGGAAAACGGGATCAAAAGTGGGGAGGGGGGTGAAGGAGGAATTTTAAACTGTGCAAATTTGTATTTGTGGTTTATGAGAAAATTAAGTTTACAAGGGAAAAGGAGGAAGGAAAAAGGGAAAGAAGAAAAATACATGCAGTTCCTGGTTCACCAAAGATAAACAGCAACTGATATTGACAGAATCTAATAACAAGCGAAGGCAAAACTGTCACTCGGATTTTAGTATGCTGCCGCCTGGGGGAGGGGCGCAGAGGGAGCCGCAGATAAGGTGTCATCGCTGCAGACCAGCCATTTCCGGAGTTCCCCTGGGAAACTGGCACCTCCCGGATCAAAGGAGGGAAGCCCTGGGGCTTATCTTCCCTGAAATCTCCCTGAAATCTCTCGCAGGCCAGGGCACGTGTGAATGTGGCTGATGTAAAAAATAAAAATAATAAATATGAGAGCCTGTATGGCCCAAGTGCAAGTCCCAGTTCTCCAAGTGCCTGTCATCTCCTCCAGGAAGTCTTCCCAGACTACACCTGGATTGCAACAGTAGCATCGTCACCACTCCCCGCGCCCCGGCTGTGCCTAACTCCTTTCTCATGTGCTCTGCTTTCCTTCCCGGGCCTGTCTCAATTTGTAATGACTCACTCGCTAGTGTAATGACTTGACAAGTACCTGTCTTCCGCACCACGAGCTCCACTCGGTGCATCAGCGTTTTGCTAATGCTTTTGTCTTCAGCAATTGCGAGAGGGTCCGGCCAACCGGAGGACGACGCCAGGCAGATGGAGAACCGTGCCGCTCAGAGCAGCAGTTCTCAAACCCGAGTGAGCAGTGAAACCCCCTGGAGGGCCTGTGGGAACTCGGATTGCCCGGCCCCACGGGGTTTCTGACTCAGCGGGTCTGGGGCGGGACCTGCGATTCTGCATCTCTAATAAGCTCCCAGTGACACCGACTTCGCTGGTCCCTGGACCACACTTGGACGACAGCTGATCTCAAGACAGAATCAGCAAGAGGGCGACGCAGGGCGTGTGAGCGTGCAGAGATTCGGTAGATTTGCCTAAGTGCACACAGCCCGGGGGGAACCGCCCCAGCCTGAGCCCCGCACCGCGAGCTCCCGGTCAGGAGTGGTCTCAGGGCCAACGCTCTGCCCCCTACACCTGCGAGAGCCCCCAAATTCGGTCTGGCCGAGGCACAAAGACAGGGAGACCCCGAGACACGGTGCATGGGGGTGAAGTCCCCAGACCCGATCAACACGGGAGCGTGGTTGGAACAGGGTGAGGGTGCCAGGTGCCCGCCTTTGCCCCGCGCAGGTGGGATTTCTCCTCCCTGGAGTCTCCAGAGTTGAGAATCTCGAGCTCGTCTCCTGTCTATACTCGAGTCTCAAGTTGGGCCAGATGACACGTGCTGTTCTGGGCCCCGTTCCCTCCCACAGGTTGTAGGATGTCACTGGGAAGGTGGCCCAGCTGGAAGTGAAGTCCCTTCACCTCCCACCCAGGGACCTGGGGCAGACCGCGGAGTCAATACACAACTCTGGAGGGTCTGCAACCTCAACCTCAGCCGAAAATTGTGTATTTTTCCTCATTGTGGCCCTCAACTCCCCAGAGAAAAAAAATACACCTCACGATATTTTCTACAAGGAATATATCATCTGGCTGAGTCGTGCCCCACACCCAGATTCATGTGCATTGAAATCCTAACCACCAGGACTTCAAAATGTGACTGTGTTTGGAGATAAGTCCTTTAAAGGGGCAATTAAGGTTTAATGATGTCATTAGGGTGTGACTTAATCCAACAAGACTGGTGTCCTAATGAGAAGGGATTAGGCCCCACATGGCGCTGGCTGGCTCATGCCTGTAATCCCAGCACTTTGGGAGGCTGAGGTGGGAGGATCACTTGAGGCCAGGAGTTTGATACCAGCCTGGGCAACATAGCGGGCCCCCATCTCTGCAAAAATAAAATAATCAGCCAGGTGTGGTGGCACACGCCTATAGTCCCAGATACTAGGGAGGTTGAGGTGGGAGGATCCCTGGAGCCCAGGAATTGAGGTTACAGTGAGCTGGGATCTCCAGCCTGGGTGACAGAGTGAGACCCTGTCTCTCAAAAAAAAAAAAAAAATAAATAAATAAATAAAAGGAAAAAGAAGAAGAAGAGGTGATTAGAACAGACAGGGAGAAGACCACGTGAGGACACGGGGGGAGACAGCCAAGGAGAGCGACCTGCCAGCACCCTGATCGTAGACTTCTGGCCCCAGAACGGAGGCAGGAACGGGCTGCGAGGTGATGGTACCCATGGGCACCCCGGTGGCCGTCCGCCTTTGGGATTTGCAGCCACTGACAGCACAGGTGGCTCCCCACGTTCCAGGCAGGGAGAAGCCGGGGGTCTGCACTGAAAGTCCCCGCCTGCTCCTCCCACGAGAGTCTCAGCCTAGACGCTCTGGAGGCCGAGTGTCAGCAAGCCCAAGACAATTCAGAACCGCTGCCACTCCGCAGGGTCAGCATCAGTTTTACGTTTCCTCTCCAGCACGAACCCTGGGCAGGGCCGGCTTCAGGGGCAGGAGACCAGCACAGCCTGTGCCGTGGTCACCATCTTGAAACGTGTGATGATTTTATTTTTGAATCTGTGCGTGGAAATTCAGTCTAATGGGATGCACGTGCCAGGGCTTGGCAGCACGGCTCACACGTGGCCCCACCTCCCACCACCTCCCCTCCTCCGCCCGGCAGCCACGGACGGCCACCTTCTCCCTGGGGGTGCGGCCTGGGAGGGCCCACGTGCCCTGGGAGGTCATGCCCACGTGCGAGGGACAGCAGCATCATACGGCAAATAAACCCACCACGACAGGTGGAGGGAGAGAGCGTGGAAAACAGAAAAAAGTGTTCTCCCGCTTTTCTGCACGAGAAGCCCACATTTTCTTTTTGCACCGGGCCCCAAGAACTCTGCAGCCGGCCCTGCCTCGCCTCACCCGCCGTCACCTGCCTTCCTCGGACCTGAGACCTTTTCCATCCAGCCCTTGGCCACTCCTACACTCCCTGTGGAAGTCCCCAATGTGCCGACCCCAACTGCTGATCTCTGCGTCAGGAAGCCACAAGGGGCTGGGGACCCCCAAAACGCTGCATGCCGATCCCCGTCCCCTCCCCGTCTCCCACTGGTGGCCCCATGCGGTGGGCGGGCGGGCGGGCAGGTGAGCACTCCTGCATCCCCACTGGGGACCTGGGGTCTAGCCTGACGGTGCCAACGGTGCCACCGCCTGGCCACGCCCGGCCAGCCAACAGAGGTGGCCCAGACTTCTGCTTTTCTCAAACTTTCTATTTACTTCTCACATAACTCTTTCTTCTGGTGACGGAATTAACCCATGCTTTTTGCTGGACATTTGGAAAAACGCAGGGGACTGCAAAGGTTTCTGTCTTTCCAGATTTTATACTCTGCATGCTGAAAAAGTTGTTTTTTTGTCAAAAGAGATGGCATCCGCTTGTCTCCACGTACACAACACATCACATAAAGCAGATACGGCACAAGGATTAAATCCAGGTGGAGCGCACGGCCTTCCAGCCCTTCAACTTTTCTGTTTCTGTATGCTTGACATTTTTCATAATAAAAATGTCAGATTGAAATCACAGCCATCCTTCTGTGTCATTCTACATTCTATGGCGTCACCTCCAGCGTCTGCCTAGGACTCTGCCACAGAGCTAGTCCGTACTGCGTTTAAACAAACCTCTACCCACGGCGTCTAGGTTGCTCATTTTTAAAAAAAAAAATATTTTGAACGTCTCACTCCCCGTTTTAAAATATTTGTTTCCACCACATCTGACGCTAGACGAGTCCTTTTTGCCGGGTACCGGCACCAACCCTCAAACCACCATCCAAATACCGTCCCCTCCACTTCTGCGTTCGACAGGTTAATTGAAATACTTCATGTGATTTTTGGAGTCCCCGAATAAGCTTTCTGCTAACTCCCTTTCTCTCCTTTTTGATCGATGTTAGTGGGGTGGGAAGAGAACTCAGACTCTCAGGGCTTCTGTAACTTTCATCTCTTTGGCCACTGGAGAGAAGCAGCAGCCGACGTCTCCCCTGGGAGTGGCAGGAGCCGCCTGTGATCCTCAGGCAGCCTCCGATGTAGGAGGAACAGCTGACCTACACTCAGCTGCGTGCCTGGGGGACGCAGGGGCCCCGTCAGCTCCCGGTGCCCACCCCTGACGCGGAAACCACCAAGCCGCAACCCTCGAACACTCCGGAAACTCCTCCAGCCTCCTCTAGAATTCAATGTCGCCTTAGTACAAATCCCCCCCCCCGCCCCGAGAGCCCTCCAGTTTTCTGGGAACTTGCTAACTTTGAGTATGTGCTCAGGGATCAGCGTCAGCGACACAGACAGCCTGGGTGGCCGGCTTACAACTGAGGACTGTGGTGTGATGCCGCGATGCACATTCACAGCCGTGACAACAACCACATCACGCGCAGTGGGGACGACATCGTCTCCGTGACTCGGGGAGAAAGGCGAGCAGGGAACGGGGCCGTCACACGGCACGGTCAGCCCTAAAATACCTCCATACTGATAAGCGTGGTCACGTCCCGGGCAGGTGGCTGACACGATCCCAGTCTCTGCGCACAGCGACCACCACCGTCGGCGAGCGCTGAGTGTGCTAGTAAACACGCACGCACACGGAGTGAAGACATCTTCTTCCAACAATGCCCAGTGCTGGCACTCTGAACCTCATCTTCAAGTGGACAGGCCAGCTCCACGGTCATCGGGCAGCAGCCCCTAAAACCAGCGTCCCCGGGCTGCCTGCTGGCGACTGGGCTTGACTCTTAAACTGAGTGTCCTGAACAAACTCACGACATGTGTAAATGTCCTTGTACACTATACATGTGCTCGGCACAGCACTGTCAAGATGAAGATTCAAAGAGTCGGAACAAAAACGGAACTCAAGGCAAATGAGAACACTGACAAAAGTATGTAACTACCAGGCAGGCGACGTGTCCGGTGTGGTTCGAGGATTTTTTATGTGAATCGTCTCATTTAAGGGAATATTTCTTTGTACCATCCTGGTGGGCAGCGTCTAAGACAGTCACCGATTCCTCCCACGGCCCAAGCCCTTGTGTAACCCCTTTGAGTAGGGACTGGACCTACGCTCGCTTCAAATGAATGGAATATAGCAGAAATCCTGAAGTCCCATTTCTGAGACTGCGCTATTAAAAGACTAGCAGCTGTGGTTTCCAGTCTCATGGACATTTTCCTGGGGTTTTTCTCAGACTATTCACCCTTGTGAAACCCAGCTATGGAGAGATTCTCCTCGCAAGGGTCTGCAAACCGACGCCAGGAATGAGCGTGGAAGTGGACTCTGTCCCCTTCCCACCCTGTGAGCCTTCAGAGGAGACCACAGCCCGGCCAACAGCCCGACGGCAACTCCGTGAGAGACCCTGAGCCAGGAGCACCCGGCTAAGCCACACCCAGATTTCTGACCTATGGAGATTGGGAGATAATAAATATGTGTTATTTTAAGCCACATTTTGAAGTAATTTGTTACACAGACATAGATAGCTGATCTAACCCTTCAACATCACTGATTGAGTTTTCCTAGAACATCACCAGCCATATCAAAATAAGGTTGCTATATTTGCACTTTATAATTTTGTTATAAATTTGATTTTATAGTTAGTGATAAGCACATAGCTGTGTTGATTGCAAGTTTTATGCTTTTATACTTATGGAAGTCAGTGGTATAAATCGTTTAAGACAACACCAGGCAGTTGCAATACATTTGTTTAAGATGCTCCTATATTGCTAAATTCTGAGACATATTAATGATTTGTGTGCACGGGCAAGCCTCAGAATTCCCTCTCGTACGTTCTCTCCCTATGACTGGGTATGATCTCTTAAAAATACAAATGTGATTGTGTCTGTTTTGTTTCCCATATTTCTAATGGTTGGCACATCTGTGAATAAACAAATGACTCTCATGTCCCGACTTAAAACCTTTCAATAATCCCCCGTTGCTCTAGGGATAAAGCCCACATCGTCTCTGACAAGGCTCCGGCGTGTGGTCACCTCTGCAGCCTCACCTCCTGCCGCCAGCCCCTGCCTGCACCTCACTCCCTTTTGTCTAGAACTCTCTGTCAGCCCCTCCCCTTCATCCAGCACACGCCTAACCTTCGCCCTCCTATTAACCCTAAACACCACATCTGTCTCCCAGATCTTACCCACCTGTCACTCGGTACCCATCGCTGCTCACCAGGTCGAGACCCCTGAGGGCAGCGTGGCTCTCTCTAGCACCCCAGCCCTGGTGGCAGCCCCCGCCTGGCACACAGCGGCTGCTCCGAGCATCCGAGTTGAGCGGCTACATGTGCTGTCGGGGCCCAGCCCTCACTCTGGAGAGCCCAGCAGGAATGACCCCACCCGCCGCCCAGGAAGGCGGTGCAGGCCGGAGCTGTGCCGGCCTCGGGTGAGAGGTGGGAGCCCTGGGGGTGCAGAGACGCTGCCCCGAAGCTGGCATCCGGGAAACAGGAATTTCTCATCCAATGCTCGTCTCACCTGAATGTTCAGGTCAGCGGAGGGGAGCTTTTCCCAGTGACTACATCAGAGGGGGCTCTGGAACACCGTTCATTCCGCTGGGAATGCAGCAAGCACACGTCCCCCCTCCAGCGCAATGACTGCGTGTAAATCCAGCCTCCTGCGCTTCTAACTCGGGTCCTCTCCGGTCCCCCCTCCTCTGTCCGGTCACTCTGCACGTTTATCCTCCATGGCACCTGAGACCACTGGGTCTGCAAGGAAGCTTCTCTGGCTTTGTCTGCCGTCTGGTGGCCTCCCCTGTGAACGTTGCTTTGCGTATGCTTGTGTGCTCGGCGCCTGGCAAAACAGGCCACCGGTGAATACGCACTGAGTGAGTGAAAGTGGCCCCACCTGTGAGCGTCCACGTCCTCCTGCATCACAGGATGACAATTACACTCACCTGGGAGGTCAGAGGCCGGGAGAAGATTACTACTATGCCTGGGGTAACGAGCAAAGTGGCTGGGGGGGTGGGCTTAGAGGCCACCGCAGGTGTCCAGGACGTGGCAAACAGTAAGAGAGACTTCCAGCTACTGTAGACGTGATCACCTTAGCAAACACCGCGCCCCTTCCAAACCTCCTTGGGAGAAAAGCAGCTCGCATCAGAGGGTGCGGGCACGAAGGCAGAGGCGGCGTGCGTGCGGGGAGGGAGCCGAGCTGGCAGGAAACAGGTGCCTCGCCCAGCCTCGCCCCCTCCCTCCCCAGCTTCCCACTTATCTTTATTGTCATTTCCTGGGTTTGCACAAGGCCACCTTGGAGACAGCACATCTTGTTTCTCAGCTGGCCTCCTGGCTGCTGGCAGCAGCAGCCTCCCCGCCACGGCTGCCACTCCCCATGCCATGTGTCCTCGGGGTGCTGCCGGGAGCACCCCGGTCTGCAACCAGGTGGGCGAGCACGCCTACAGACAGGTGGAAGGCCCATGGACCTTTGAGGGCCCTTCCAAGGAGCTTTGGAGGAATGAAGCCCACCTGGCTCAGAGATCAAACTCTCCCCAGCGTCTCCACTTGGGTTACTGCACCCCTGCCCCTGCAGCCCTGGATACCTGTACCCCTGCAGCCCTGCAGCCCTGCAGCCCTGCACCCCTGCCTCTGCAGCCCTGGATACCTGCAGGCCTGGATCTGTGCACACCTGCACATCGTATAAAACCTGATTGGAACCAACTAACTGTACAACAGGAGCGTTTGAAAAAATACCCAGCCTGATGCAAAAAATCAAAAGACGGAAAGAAAAACAATAGGCACAGAATGTAGGCAAGGCAACCGGTGTTGGCCAACTAACTTCAAACTGCTGTAACAGGGCGCATCGCACAGCATGTAAGTGGAGAATGGACCTCAGCGACTCAACTCTAGATCCTATCAGTGTTACACACGTCGCTTCAGAAAAATAGAGGTTATTAAAACCTGCTAGGTACATGGTCCTGCGGTCCACCAGCCTAACGTCAGAATTCTCGCGTCGACACTGGTGCATGAAATACTATTTTTTAAATGTTTGAATATTAAAGAATTGCACAACCAAAATGTCTTGACCATTGGCATTCTTTGGGAGAAAGATTTTAAATTCTAAGTGTTTTTCAGCTGATTTTTTTTTCATGAGGTTTTGAAGTTTCCTTGCAGGGGCCAAAAGGCCATGGCTAGGTCATATTTCTCATAAGCAAGCCCGGGGGACTATTTCGGAAGTTTTATTTCTGAATGACTGATTAAGCTTAAGAGGGAAAAAAAAAAAAAAACTGCATTGGCCCTCTGGCACGCAGAGGTGCTTTTACAGAAATTCAGTGCTCCCTGACCTTAAGTTGTGCAAGGGGCTCTGTTGACAAAGCTAAAGCTGCTGGGTCACCGTCAACCCTGGCTTCGTCCCTTCCTGGCTTCCAGGAATCGGAGGAACAGGAAGGGCTTTGACAGCTTTGTCGGTGTGTCCCCCGATAAACTCCCCATGCCCTAGAATCCTACTGGCTCGTCCCGGGGTCTCCTGAGGTTGCAAAGTCAACACTCAACCCGGTGGTTTCTGTCTATGCAGAAGTGAGGCTGGGAGGCCCCTCTGCTCTTGACCTTGACTTCACCTGTTATCGCTAAAACATTTGCGCAACTGTGTTTTCTGCTTTTTTTACATCAATCTACATTTTTTCCCAATGTAAGTAGGTTTTTAAAATCCATAAGACTGCCTGGGTCTGGAGACCTAGAAATTTAAATTCCCTGGAGTCAGAGAAGCCTAGGTTATAGGGTCCTCCTGGCTAGGTCACTCTCAAGCTGTGTGCTCCTCTCGGCCTCAGTTTCTCATCTGCGAAATGGGCCGCGGCACGAGGACCGGTAGTGAGCTCCCCGCCTGGAGCGGACGGGAGAGCCGGGCTGTACCGAGGCGGCCTCTCCAGAGAGCCGGGGGAGGAGGGCGCGTCGCAGCGCGCAGACGGGACGCGGGCGGGGCGGTCAGGGTGGGTCGCACCCACGCCCCGCGCCCGCCGCCCAGACTCACCAAGGCTTCCTCGTCGTCCTTCCCCAGCGCCTGGTACTGGCGGCCCGCGCCCGAGAAGGCGAGTTTCTGCAGGAACTTGGAGAAGCGTCTCTCGACCATGGCGAGCGGGCCCAGGCTCCCAGCCAGCCTCCCGTCGGGCCGGCGGCCGCCCCTGCCTGCGTCCCTCCGTCCCCAGCGAGGCCCGGGCCGGCTGTGCGCGCCCAAGCCTCCTGGGCCGGCCGCGGGTTACCTGGCAGCTGCCTACCTGCGCGCCGCAGGTGAGGCCACGCCCCCGGGGCGGGGCTGCGCATAGGGCGGCGCTCTGCGCACCTGGCCCCAGCCCGCGCGCTCGCCTGGGACCCCAGGGCCTTTGGGGACCGCAGCTGCGTCGCCTCAGAGCATGGGCGGTTTCCCAGACTTGCCGGAACCTAAGAATCACCTGGAATGGGAGGTGGAGGCGCAAACTGACCCAGGCAGTTTTATGGATTTTTTAAATCGGGTTTCCCAGACACCCTCCTCTCCCCGAGTCTTTGGGTCTGGGGCGTCCAGGAAGCTGGGTGTTCCACAAGCTCCCAGGTGACTCTCTGGAGGTGCCCAGGGTGGTCAACAGGAACGTGCCAGGGGCAGGCAGACCTCGCGGCGCCTGTCACGTGGCCTCTCAATTTAAGATCTCGCCTCCAGGGCCTGGGAGTGAGTCCTGGGGCAGGAGACTTTGAGGACCACACTGATCTCAGAATGGGCTCCCCCGCTTGCTAATCTGGGCCCTCCGGCAAGTTTCTTACATGTTCTGGGCCTCAGTTTGCTGATCTGTAGAATGGCCACCGCGACAGCACATCCTTCATTGGGATACTGAGAGGGTTCAAGGGACTGTGTTGTGTCGGAAGGGCTGAGGCAGGGCCTGGCATCGAGTCAGTGGGCATCATCCTCATCATCAGCACTGATTGGGAAGCTGGGCTCAAATGGCTCCAGAGGTATGTGAGTGAATGTGCGGTGTAGACAGTTTCCAGCCGCGTTGAAAAGTGTGAGGACTTTCTTTGGGTTCAGATGGGACTCGAACCTGTAGCTAGACCTATCACTCACAGCAGGGTGGCTTTGGGGAAGGCTGGGCCACTCCTCTGTGCCCTGGTTTCCTCGTGTCTAGAGCAAACTTCCTTATGGACTACAGGAGGTGGCCTTGCCTTCGCCCAGGGAACTGAGTGGACACTTTCGAGCAAATATTACTCCAGCTGCTCCCCAAGGGCTGGGCAGGCCGAGTGGCTCTTCTGGTCTCTCCTACATCTTCCCCTTTTAAGGAAACAAGCGAGGCGGCCACATCACGCTGCCCCTACTCCACCAGTTTCGGCAAAGGTGCAGGGATAGTGGAAAAAGCAAAAGCCTGGTGTCAGTCCAGATTTGGATCCCAGACCTGTTCCTTAAAGATGTGTAACCTTGGACAACCTTCTACATCTCTCTCCACCTCAGTTTACCCATCCATAAAAATGGGGATGTCACTACCTGCTTGCATGAGTCACGGTCCTAGCAAGAAACAGACAGCACCCCAAACGGAGTGATTTGAGGAGAATGTGAGAAAGAGACTATTTACAAAGGGGTGGGCAGGGTGTTGAGGAACCGGAAGGGATTGCGCCGTTACCCGAGATTGGCAACCACGGGGAGCCGCTGCCATGCAAGGCCCGAAGAGCCAGAGGCGAGAGCAGAGCGTCAGGGAGGGCAGCTGCACAGCGGAGAACTTCGGTGACCGGAAACAGCTCCGACCAGAAGCCAGAGGGCCGGGGAGGCACGTATGCAGCCTCCCGGGCCCAGAGTCCAAAGGAGAAGAGAGGGGAAGGGCGGAGAGTGTTCTGGAGGGGAGACACCCAGAAGCCAGCCCCACGGTCTCCTGGAAGGAGAATGCTTTGTTGGCTTAGAACTCCGTGCTCTTCCGAGGTATCGTTTCTCCAGGTGGCGCAGCAGTCTCGGCAGGGAGGGATGCGTCAATCAGACGCCCTCCCCTTGACAGCCCAGCCCCTGCCATCCGGTCCCCATGGCCTCCGTTCCAGCCCAGCGATGTGAAGGCTTGGATTTGTGGACCAGGTCCGAGGAAGCCCGGAGCACCCAGGAAGGAAACGCCCAGGTGGTGGATATTGTGAGAACACCTGGACCTGGTGGGATTGAAAAAAAGAAAAAAGAAGAAGAAAAAAAAAAGGAGTGGACCGCAGAGAGAGCAGCTATCAGCTCTGTGGTTAGAGGCAGCTGGATGGGCACCCTTAGGCTTAAATTTGTTTAATTGTTGATTTTGTTGCACTGTGATTAGAAAATGTAGTCTGCACACGTCTGCTAAACGTTCTGCATTGGCTGGGCCTTAGTGACTGGTTTGTGTGCGGTTTTTACATAAAGATTTCAGTGGCACTAGAAAGGTTGGTATGTTCTTCTCTGTAAGGGCATTTTAAAGGTGTATTCTTTGTAAATGAGTTCTGTATCTGTTCACTCTGACTTCCTAGTTACATAGTTCATCCCCTTATTGATTGTTGACTACTTGACCTGACGCAGGAAGAGAAGGCAGAGTTTAAAGTTTCCCATGCTAATTGCTTTCCTGTCCATTTTCCTTCTGTGTCTGAGTTTTTTCTTTTTGTGCTGTGCTGCTCTGTTGGTTGGTGCATGTGATGTGCCTGTTCGTTATGACTTTTGTAACTGCTTCGAGCCACCTCTGCCTTGTTAAAATGCATTCCTTCCCTGTCACTTTGTAGAGTTGAGGTATCCGTGTTTTTCCCCGTGGCTTCCGTCTGAGGACCCACCCCCCGCACCTCAGTGGTAGCTGCTCTGTTTCATCTCCAAGTTCCCCGAGACACCGAACTTGTCTCTTGTCATCGCTGTGCACCTGCCCGGTGTTTATCACGGGACGCGATGTTCCTGAAACACGATGTGTGCCCCCAGATGTTTATTGGCTGTGTCTCTCTCATAAACAGCAGATTATTGAAACTTTTAATCTAACTTGACATCATTTGCACCATAATAGGGAAATGCGTTGTGGCTACATTGCCACGGTTGTCACCGTTAGTCTGACTTCTAAGCACATTGCTACTTGCTGTCATCCTTTATTTTGATTTTGGAATAAATATCTCATTCAAAGTTCTATCGGGAACTATCTGATAGCGCTTCAGAAATACGAACAAATAGTTACACAGTCTCTTTTGGTTTCCTTTTACAGCTTTAAAGGAATTTCATTGTGATTTTCATTTTTATTTTTCTAACTTTTGCTTCCTTTTATGTGCTAAGTCATCTAATATAGTTACCCACAACTTTATTTATTTATTTGAGACAAAGTCTCACTCTTTTGCCCGGGCTAGAGTGCTGTGGCGTCAGCCTGGCTCACAGCAACCTCCAACTCCTGGGCTCAAGCGATCCTCCTGCCTCAGCCTCCCGAGTAGCTGGGACTACAGGCATGTGCCACCATGCCCTGCTAATTTTTTCTATATATTTTTAGTTGGCCAATTAATTTCTTTGTATTTTTAGTGGAGACAGGTCTTGCTCTTGCTCAGGCTGGTCTCGAACTTCTGACCTTGAGCGATCCCCCCGCCTCGGCCTCCCAGAGTGCTAGGATTACAGGCGTGAGCCACCATGCAGGCCCACAACTTTATTTTTTGAGTTGGTTTTTTCTGTTGTTCCGTGTTGCCCATCCCCCGGGAGTGACACCCGCTATTTAAGTATGCTTTCAACGTCCCTTCCGAGCTCTGTCACTTTATTTGGAGTCCATGGTCATCCCCACTGACTTCAAGATGTTTTTCCTTTAAGAATTTTTCATTTGTTTGTTTTTTTCTGCCTTCAGCCTGGAAAGTTCTAGAGCCCACTCCCAGGGACTCTCTTCAGCCCAGACAGGTGGCTGACAGAGACTTCCTGGTTTTGCAGTTCTGAGAATGACCCTGCCACGTTGGCCCTCGATGAGCATCAAGGGCGGGACCCACGCGAAGGCATCCAGCCTTTCTGGAAATGTCTGCTCTGGGCACCTGGAACAATGAGGTCACGCTCTGCGACTCCCATTCACTCTCCATGTGAAAGTGCCGCCTTTCATTGCCCACAAAGCACCTCCCAACAATGCGCCTGTCGGGAAGTCCTGACTCAACCGCAAGGCACCTGAAGTTTATTTGGTAAAAAAAAAAAATCTCACAAGTCATGAGGCTGGCATGGAAGGCGTCCTTTTCAGAAAGAGTATATTGTACGAAGGCATATTTCACACAGCTTTTTCTAATTTTGGAAATTAGTTTGAAGTTATGGCTCCTCACATAAACCCTCAATTCTATTTGTTTTTTAGTGGCTGTGCACACAGGCAATAATATAATCATTTTACAGATGAACAGATCGGGACTTTGAAAGGTAAAACCATTTCATTTATTCAACAATATTTTGGTTTTTTTTTTTTGAGACAGGGTCTCAGGCCCAGACTGGAGTGCAGTGGCATCATCATAGCTCACAGCAACCTCAAACTCCTGGGGTCCAGCGATCCTCCTGCCTCAGCCTCTCAGGTAGCTGGGGCTACAGGCGTATGCCACCACACCTGGCTAATTTTTCTATTTTTAGTAGAGACCAGGTCTATGCTCTTGCTCAGGCTGGTCTTGAATTCCTGAGCTCAAGCGATCCTCCCACCTCGGCCTCCCAGAATGCTGGGATTAGAGGCATGAGTCACCGCACCCGGTCACCTGTGTCTTTTAGATTCAGCACCAGGGAATTATAGGCATGAGCCAATGCACCTGGCCTCAACAAATATTTTTAAGCACCTGCCACGTGGCACCGAAGTTAGAGCTGTAAACACAGCAGACTCTATCCCTGCTTTCTTGTGTTTCTCGTGCCGATAAATCCACGTGTGATCCAAAGTCAGGCAGTGCGTGTCATGGGTTGAAGAATGGCCCGCCCCCAAAAGGATATGTCCATGTCCTAACCCCTGGAAACTGTGCATGTCACCTGCTCATTTGGAAAAAGGATCTTTATAGATATAATTAAGTTAAGGATCTCGAGATGAAATCATCCCGGACTAACTGGGTGGGCTCTAAATTCACGAAGGCCACGTGAAGATGGAGGTAGAGGCTGGAGCCATGCGGCCACAAGACCAGGGACACCGGCAGCCGCCAGGAGCTGGAAGAGGCGGAAGCAGGAAGGGCCAGAGCCCGGGCCCCGGGTGGAAACGTGCTCACCGGGACCACTGCAGCTAAACCTCTTGTGTGAACCGATCCGCGCATTTGCACCAAAACTCCGGTCAGCACACGCGCCCGCACACACAGCCTGCTTCCCGGCACTATCCCTGTCACCTCTTCCGCAGCCACTGTTTGCTAAGTGCCCGGCCAACCCAGGCTGAGAGCCTCCTCCAGCTGTGGGCATTGCCGGGCTTCCAAGGGGCTTACTCCACCGGGAGGGACAAGGTGCAGACCTGTGCAAGGTGACGCCAGGTGCCTTGCCACTTGCTAAGTTCCAAGAGGTGAACACGCAGCTCAGGCACCTCCGCTCTCTCCTCCGGCTCCTTTGCCTGCAGCTGACATCACTGTTTGATCAATGTCACCAGGTGACATTTCCCCTTGGCTGGGGCGGGCCCAGGGAACCCTCCTCCTCAAACTCCCAGCACTCACTGACAGTCGTCGGCACCTGGCTCGTGAATAAACCGATGTACCAAGGGATTTTCAGGTGAAGAGGGAATGCCTTGGGCTAGGGGGAAGTTGTGGAACCTTCTAGAAGGTGGTGATATGGCTGAAAGAGATCTCCCTGTGCAGAGAGAAGAGTAGGGTGGGGAGGCAGAAAGAAGAAAGACCCAGACAGAGAAAGGCTGGTTTCAGGATTCCCGAACTGCAAGATCTTATCTTTTCATTCCTCCAAGATCTCTGCCCACAGTTCTGCCTCCGGCCAGTGGATGGGTGTCTGGTGGGGCCTTTGTCTACCACACACAGTGGCATTTGTTGAGTATAAATTGAACCCTTTTTGAAATAGACTTTATTTTGTAGGGCAGTTTTAGGTTGCTAGGCAAGTGGCACAGAAAGCCCAGACAGTTCCCCTACGACGCCCTTCCCTGTCACACGGTTCCTCTTTCCATGAACATCACACGGTAGTGTGGCGTGTCCACGACAATGGATGAACAGACACTGATACACTGTTATTAATAAAGTCCATTGCTTACATCAGGATTCGCTCTGGAGGTTGTTCATTCTGCAGGTTTGGACCAGCGTGCAGTGACACTTGTCCACCCTGGCAGTGTTGATGGGACAGCTTCGCTGCCCTCGCCATCCCTGCCCCCTCCCCGGCCCGTGACAGCCACTGACCTTTTCGCTGCCTCTGTAGCTCGGCCTTTCCCAGCATGTCATTCAGTTGGAAATTTGACTCCCTCTTAGAATGTAAGATTCGCTCTCCACTCACAAATCCAACAGCATTCCAGACCTGTCACTCGGGGTCAAGGGGATTTCAGTCCGAAGCAGAGCGGCCCAAGACCTTCCATGTGTAAACTCCCCAGACGGGGCTCCCCACGGTCACTCACGAAGGTGACCAGCCAGCCTGGTTTGGCTGGGATGTCCTGGCACCCTAAAACTCACCCCTGACTGTGTCACCTCCTCTAAGTCCAGATCCCTTGCCCTAAGCCCTGGCCCCTGGCTCTCTCCCCATCTGTCCACTCCAGCCACCCCACACCCCCCCTTCTCTCTCAAGGCCCCGGTGCACACTCCCTCCCACCAGCCCCTGCTGGGCCTGTCCTCCGGGTCTGGAGCACTCCCGGGCCCCCAGCATCCCAGACTCCCAGCCTGCCGACTGCTGCTCACCACTCAGTTTAAACACAATTGCCACTTCCCCCGAGAAGCCCTCCTGCTGCCCGACCAAGTGCAACCTCCTGCAGGGGACCCCGGTGTGGTGGCACGTTAGGAGTTTAAAAGAAGCGTCGAGCACAAGGCGCCCAAATGTGCACCAACAGTGAACGATGAACGACACGTGGGCCCCCCGCACGACGGGATGTTATTTGGCTCGGAAAGGGATGTGGCGCTGCTCCACGCTATGGCACGGAGGGGCTTTGAAGGCACCACGCTGAGTCACAGCAGCCGGTCACCAAAGGCCGCACACCGTGTGATTCCTTTTATGTAGACTGTTCGGAACAGCAAAGCCATAGAGACACAAAGCAGAGTGGTCACCACAGGCTGGGCTGGAGGGGAAACTTGGAGGTACGGAGTCTCTTTCTCGGCTGATGACAATGTTCTGGAATTAGAATGTTCTGGAATTAAAGGGAATAGTTGCACAAGCTTGTGAATATACTAAAACCCACTGAATCGCACTTTGAGATGGTGAATTTTATGTTACGTGAATTTTATCTCAATAAAAATACCTTTTAGAAGTAAGCACTGAATTTGTATTTGTTGAATGGAGAATGAATGAATGAATACTTTTAGCTAGAAAAATAGCTGATTGGAAGTTAAATATCTGATTTCTATTGGCTTTTTTTTTCCTTTTTGTTTGAGATGGGGTCTCACCGTGTTGTCCAGGCTGGAGTGCAGTGGTGCGATCATAGCTCACTGCAGCCTCCAACTCCTGGGCTCAAGCGATCCTCCTGCCTCAGCCTCCGGAGTAGCTGGGACTACAGGTGTGCGCCACCGTGCCCGGCTAATTGACAAACTTTTGTAGAGACTTGAGTCTCACTATGTTGCCCAGGCTGGTCTTGAACTCCAGGCCTCCCAAAGTGCTAGAATTTCAGGTGGGAACCACCGCAGCTTCACACCTGGTCCCTGTTGGGTTTTCGATACAACACAGAGTTCAGAGTTCTTCGCTTCTCCCTTGGAAAACTGCCCCGAGGGCTCCCGAGTGAGGCTGTGCCCCAGGGGGTAAGGTTAATTCTTGGTACAGTGGCCGTTAGAAATGGGGAGGGGACAGACGGGGGGTTCTCGTGCCGGATCCTCCTTTCCCCTGGGTTGGTGCAGCCTGTCCCAGACTCAGTTCCTTAGGGCTCAGGAATTCAGGGGGGGCTTGGAATCCCCAAGCCAGGGCACAGGGAGGTGGGTCTCCCCCCACAGTTGACTCTGGGTAACACAGAGCGTGTCCCTACCCTGTTTAGAGCCTCCACGGCCTCCTAGAACAGGAGTTGCTCACGCCCTACTCACCTTCAAACAAAGGCTGCTTACCGCGGACGCCTGGGCTCTCCGCTTGAGGGATTTTATTTGGGCACCTGGGCCAGAAATGTTAACAGAAGGGTTACTGTCCTCCCCCACCCTGCCTGGACTGACCTGAGTTGAGCAAACGCCCCAGCTTCCGCAGCCGGGAGGGGACAGCCCTCGGGCCCATTCCACCTCCCCACCCTCTGTGCAGCTTCCCTCCCTCTCTCACTCCCCACCCCTGCGCTGTTCCCACTCTTTCCTGGGATCACCTCTGGACCGGGAGGGACATCTGATTCCTTACCCTGGCCCCATCTGTCAACCCCTCCTCCTGCGTCCTGGCAGCTCAGTCCTGCCTCTGGGCCGTGGAACTTCACGGGTCCCTGGGCCAGGCACACTCTGCCCCCAGCTGTCCATGGGGCTGACCCTCTCTCCATCCAGGCCTGCGTGTAGGGTCCCCTCCCCTGGGGACGCCTTCCCTGAGCACCCCCTCCTGCTGCCGCGCCTGTGTGTTCGCTTTGTCACAATCCACTGAAGGGAACTTGCAGTCTGTGTACTTTTCCCTAGATGAGTTTCGCTTCGATGAAAAGTTCTCTTAAAACAAAACAGGTCAAAGTTTAACGAGAAACTGGATGTTTAGAAGGTCTCAAAGTACGTCCCCACAAGAGACTTGTTAATTACTAAGGGGAAACCGCCCCTGACAGAGGAGAAACCTGGCAGACACCGAGTCATCCAAGGGATCAGCAACGTCGTCACCAGGAACGGGACAAGTGACATCACATGCCCCCAATATGGTGCACAGAGGCACAATGTCGCTTCTGGGGTGTTCCTGCCAAAAAGCTTCACCTGAATGTCACTGTGACGTGAGCTCACACCCACATGGGGGACAGCCTGGCAGATGACTGGCCTGTGTTCTCCGAGGATGTCCACGTCGGGAAAGTAGGGGGCTGGCCGTGGGATGCTCCGGGTACGGGACCCTAAAGAGCGATCACGATCACGTGCAACCTGTGATCCTGGATCAGATCCGGGACTAGAAATACATGACTTTGTCTTTGGCTGTGAAGGATGTCAGGGGACAGTTGGTGGCTGTGAGTAAGGTCTGTGGATAATAGCATCGTGTTGACGTGGACTGGCCGGTTTTCATCACCCTACTCTCGTTATATGAGAGAAGGTTCCTGTTTCTTTGGAAACGCACCCTGGAGCTTTCAGGGGTCAAGGAGGGGGACGCGGGGGAGGAGGGGGCCGAGCGGAGGCGCAGAGGG